>ML320232.1:0-165387 GCA_005239505.1 Nicotiana paniculata
AGGTCACTTTAATTGGAAAAACTCCCATACCCCCTTGGGGCGTATAAAAAAGGAGGTGTGACACCCGCTTAGTCTTTTTATAAGACATAGTTGAGCGTGATCAAATTTCGGCGCCGTTGCCGGGGACTTAACGGTGTTATCAATTAGAGTTGGAAGAAATACAAAATTCTTAAGTGTAGTCAATTTTCTTCAATTTTCATCTATACATTGAAATTTTAACGTTTGCTAACTTGGTTGTACAGGTGCATGCCTAGAAAGTCATCGAGAACTGGTGAAGTATTTGAAGCCTTATCAGACCCCGGGAAAGTTTTCAAGGCCTTGAACCGGGCCAACCGAAAAGGCAAACAACAACCATCAATTGAACAACTTGAACACGACGTGGAAGATCTAAACAACAGGAACAACAATGGGGACGGTGTGGTAGACCCAGTTGCGCAGATAGTGGCAGAGACTCCTTTTTATGACTGGGCACAACCAACGGCAGAAAATTTGGCCACTGTGATACTAGTCCCTCAAATACAGGCTGAATCCTTTCAGATTACAAATAATATGCTGCACTTGCTGCAGAACAAGGGACTATTTTCAGGGTCATACATTGAGGACCCCCAATAGCATTTGAAGAATTTCCTATCAATTTGCAAGACTCAGAGGCAGCCAAACGTCACTCAGGAAGCGATAAAATTGTTATTGTTTCCATTCTCAGTGACAGGAGCAACCCAGACTTGGCTAAACTCGCTCCCTATTAATTCCATCACCACATGGGAGGAGTTAGTTAAGCAGTTCGTGAACAAATTCCATCCACCCAATAAGAAAGCTCAACAAATTGATGAAATCTTGAGCTTCAGACAGAAGCCAGCTGAAACATTACAGGAAACATGGGAAAAATTTAAAGGAATGTTGGTTATTTGTCCGCATCATGGTATTCCAGAGCAGATGTTGGGGAAGCGTTTTTATATGGGTCTAGCGGATACTGTAAAGGCAAATGTAGATGCTTCAGCTGGTGGAGCATTCTTGAGCAAAACATGGAGAAAAAGCCAGATCATGCTTGATAAAACGGCGCAGAATTCGAGGTGGACAACCAAGAATGCGCCCATTACTCTTGTAGTTCATTCAGTGCCCTTCAACCCATCGAATACTCTTGTTGAGAATGTAGCCACCTTGATAACACAGACGAGCATACTAACTAAAAAGGTGGAGGAATGAGGGCAAAAGTAGCAGGTACATATCATAGATACAACCAATAGGGGCTTATGCATATCTTGCATTAGTCAACCATTTGGTAATCAGTGGAATGCAGAGTGTGATCACCCTCCTTACCCAGAAAACATGAATTATGTGTCAAATTATGGAGGCCAGAGACAGGGGGGACAAAACTGGGGTCAGCAAGTCCAACCGTATAGACCACCTCACCAGCAACAGAACAATAGAAACATGGGTGCCATGTGACCGCATGGTAATATGGCACCTTATTATAGGCCACAAGGTTATAACAATCAAAATCAGCAGCAAACATATCACTCTCCTCAGCAACAACATGGGGGGAGGCAAGAAGATGGGTTTTCAAGGCTTGAAGCGATGATGCAACAGGTGATTGGGTCGACTGCCAAAATGAGTGAGAGAGTAGATGTACATGATTCAACTATTAAAAATATTGAAGTGCAGTTGGGCCAGATATATGGCAATGAACAATCGTCCTCTTGGGACTTTACCTGCAGATACTCAGGTGAATCCTAAGGACCATGGCCCTAAGCAGATGATGGCAGTGAGTCTCCGCAATGGCAGGGACTTAGACTTGGAACAAGAATTGGCTTGTGAAAGTATGAAGGCAGAGACTCTAGTACCAGTGCCAATCGAACTTGATGATTCCACAAACTTCACCCAGGTAACAGTACAAACTGCTGAAGGAGAACCTAGTGGACTGAGCGAGGCTGAAAAGGAAGTGGAAATAACCCAGAGCCAGTAGTTGAGGTGGTAGTTGAGAAAGAAAAATCCAAAATCACTGGGAAGAAGAGGTTGTCATCCCCATTCCCTCAAAGGCTGGCCAAATACCAAAAGGATGAGCAGTACAAAAAGTTCTTGGATATGCTGAAGCAGATACATGTAAACATTCCTCTGATTGATGCTCTGGAAGAGATGCCTGGGTATGCGAAGATGATGAAGAAATTGATGTCCCGGAAGTTTGATTTCCATGACTTGGCGACTGTGACTTTAACTCAGACTTGCAGTGTTGTGGTAACACGACCAATAGTAGAAAAGTTGTCTGATCCAGGGAGTTTTACAATTTCATGTACCATTAGAAATTTGGATTTTTCAAAAGCACTGTGTGATTTGGGGGCCAGCATTAATCTAATGCCCCTGGCCATTTATAAGAGACTGGGTATTGGTAGAGCCAGACCAACTTCCATGTTGCTACAACTAGCTGATAGGACGGTGAAGAGACCGTCGGGTATTCTGGATGATGTGTTAGTGCAAGTGGGGAAGTTTGTGTTCCCTGTTGACTTTGTGATACTAGACTTTCGAGTGTATGAAGATATTCCCATAATCTTGGGCAGGCCATTTTTGGCCATAGGCAGAGCTCTCATTGATTGTGGGACTGGGGAGCTCAAGATGAGGCTTAATGATGAAGAAATCTCATTCAATGTGCAGAAATCCATGAGGAGACCGAGTGAGTTCGCCAACTGCTCTCTAATTGATGATGTGGATGTGATAGGGGAGGAAGATGATGCGTCCTTAACTATTGAGGACCCCCTTGCTGCATGTGTAATGAACTTAGATACGGTAAATGGGAAGGAATTGGCAGAGTGGATGTTAGCACTTGAAGGTAAAGGAGTATGACCAAGGGCTCTCGAGTTTTAACCATTGCACTTAGAGAAAAGAGAGAGCCCGCTAGTCAAGCCCTCCGTGGAAGAACCGCCCAAACTAGAGTTGAAACCATTGCCAGCCCATCTCAGGTATGCATTTCTAGGCCCTAATACTACGCTACCTGTTATTATCTCATCCGGTTTGTTAGATGTGCATGCAAATCAGCTGTTACAGGTACTCTCAGAGTGCAAGACTGCCATTGGTTGGACCATGGCAGATATCAAAAGGATCAGCCCAGCATATTGCATGCATAAGATTCTCCTGGAAGAGGTACACAGACCTTCCAGGGAACATCAAAGGCGCTTGAACCCAAACATGAAGGAAGTGGTGAAGAAATAAATCATCAAGTGGTTAGATGCGGGAATCATTTTCCCCATCTCTGAAACAGCTGGGTCAGCCCAGTGCAATGTGTTCCAAAAAAGGGTGGCATGACGGTTGTAAAAGAATGAAAAAAATGAGTTGATATCTACAAGAACTGTCACGGGCTGGAGAATGTGCATGGATTACAGAAAGCTGAATCTTGACACCCGTAAAGACCACTTCCCACTTCCCTTCATTGATCAGATACTTGAGAGGCTTGCAGGGAGGTCTCACTTTTGTTTCCTAGACGGGTAATCGTGGTACAACCAGATTTCAATCGCCCCGGAAGACAGGGAAAAGACCTCCTTCACATGCCCTATGGGGTATTTGCCTTTAGAAGGATGTCATTTGGCCTATGCAATGCACCCGCCACATTCCAAAGGTGCATGATGGCCATATTCACAGACATGGTCGATGACATCATGGATGATTTCTCAGTTGTGGGAAATTCATTCGAGGAGTGCCTAGCAAACCTGTCCCGTGTCCTAAAAAGGTGCATTGAGACGAATCTTGTGCTTAACTGGGAGAAGTGCCATTTCATGGTACAAGAAGGGATCGTCTTGGGGCACTTGGTATCAAGTAAATGAATTGAGGTGGACCGAGCTAAAGTCGATGTGATCGAAATACTTCCACCTCCCACATCAGTCAGAGCTATACGTAGCTTCCTTGGGAATGTCGGGTTCTACCGGCGATTCATCAAAGACTTCTCCAAGATCGCCAACCCCCTCTGTAAGTTGCTTGAAAAATATAACTCCTTTGTGTTTTCTAATGATTGCAGGATAGCGTTTGAGGAGCTGAAAAAGAGGTTAGTCACAACACCAATCATCGTTGCACCCCACTAGGAGCAACCATTTGAACTCATGTGCGATGCAGTGACTACGCAGTGGGAGCCGTGTTGGGTCAGTGCAAAGATAAAATTATGCACCCAATTTACTACGCAAGTAGGACTTTGAGTGGAGCTCAGCTGAACTACACGGTGACCGAAAAGGAGATGTTGGCAGTAGTGTTCGCTTTTGACAAGTTCAGGTCTTACTTGATTGGGTCGAAGGTGATTTCTGTACACTGATCATGCAGCCATCAGATACTTGGTTGAGAAAAAAGAGTCTAAACCGTGCCTAATTCGTTGGGTGTTGCTTCTTCAAGAATTTGACTTGGAGATTCGTGACCGCAACGGCACGGAGAACCAAGTCACTGATCACTTGTTACGTATTGAAGGTGCTGAGAATGCAATTGAATCGGAGGATATTCTGGAAACCTTTCCAGACGAGTAGCTACTCGCCACGAGCGTAGAGGATGTGCCATGATATGCAGACATTGCAAACTACCTGGCAAGTGGTATTGAACCTTGCAAACTCTCTTCTGTCCAAAAGAAAAGGTTTTATCGTGATTGCCGCAATTACTATTGGGATGAACCTCATTTGTTTAAAATTTTCATTGATAACATGATCCGGAGGTGTGTCCCCGAGATGGAATAATTTTCTGTTTTGCAGGCTTGTCACGCGTCACCATGTGGAGGATATTTTGGAGGAGTTCGGACAACAACTAAGGTGCTAGAGGCCGGGTTCTACTGGCCTACTGTGTTCAAGGATGCTCACCTATGGGTGAAAGGCTGTAACGAATGTCAAAGGACGGGGAACATATCCCGTCGTCATGAGATGCCCATAAATCCAGTACAAGAAGTGAAGGTGTTTGATGTGTGGGGGATTGACTTCATGAGTCCCTTTGTTAGCTCTTACGGCAATAAGTACATACTTGTTGTTGTAGACTACATGTCCAAATGGGTAGAAGCTGCAGTGTTCCCCACCAATGATGCAAGAGTGGTGGTGGGGTTCTTGAAAAAAAACATATTCACCCGTTTTGGGACCCCAAGGGCTATTATTAGTGACAGAGTCACTCACTTTTGCAATCGTGTCTTCGAGAAGCTGCTAGCCAAGTATGATGTGCGCCACAAGGTGGAAACCCCTTATCACCCTCAGACGAGCGGGCAGGTTGACGTATCAAACCGGGAAATCAAGAGTGTGCTGACCAAAACAGTAAACGCCACAAGAACTGATTGGGCGAAAAAGCTTGATGAAACACTCTGGGCCTATAGGACTGCATTTAAAACACCAATTGGTATGTCTCCGTACAAGTTGTTATTTGGTAAGTCCTTCCACCTGCATGTGAAGCAAGCACATCGAGCGTGGCGGGCATTAAAGCAGTTGAACATGGATCTCGATGATGCGGGAGAAAATCGAGCCAAAGAGCTGAATGAGTTGGAAGATTTCAGATATCAAGTGTTTGAGAGCATAAGGCTATATAAAGAGAGAATGAAGAGGCTACACGACAGAAACATTGTGGACCGAAATTTCAAACCCGGAGACAAAGTATTTCTCTATAATTCAAGATTGAGGTTGTTTCCGGGTAAGCTCAAGTCCCGATGGTCTGGACCATTCAAAGTGGTCGAAGTGTTTTCTTCTGGTGCAGTGGAAATTGCTGCTGAAGATGGGTCTAACGCCTTCAAGGTCAATGGACAAAGATTGAAAATGTATGTGGGGATGAATGAAACCAGTGAGCTGGTTGTGATGCATCTTTTTGAACCTCAGAGGCTGAGCGAGCCTTAATTACGCTCATTTTGCATCGTGTCGCTACAGTAAATCAGGCGCTTCATGGGAGGCAACCCATTGATTGTTGTACTCGTCGTGCCGCGATATTAAATCAAGCACTGGTTGGGAGGCAACCCAATACATATAGTGTTTATTGTATAAAATACTAACATATGCAGGTGTGCGAGAAAAGGGGTGAATACAGGACCCCAAGAAAGAGGAAAACAATAAAAACAGTTCTGCTGACGCCTGGACTAGCGCGCTAGCGCTAAGGTTGCTCTAGTCAGGTTTCTCACTGACTCGCCTACTTCACCACTACCGTGGCCGTGCTAATCTCGCGCTAGAGATCGCGCTAGTGGGGTTTTACATTGTCCTTCAACCTCTGGACTAGCTCACCTGCGCTATTCTAGCTCTAAGGTCGCGCTAGACCGTCTCGACACAGGTAAGTTTTTCGGGCTAATTTTTTTTTATTTTGTTATTTTCTTTTTGTAATTTTCCCAACCACCCAATTAATTTTCTACCCCACCCCCAACCGACACAACCCTTATCTCCCACTTTCCTTCTCACAATAGAACTCCACCATCCCATAAATCCTTTCCCTTCTTCTTCTTCTTTTCCTCTTCATCTTTTCCCCCCAAACGCAGGCAAACCCACAACTCAAGCACTCCCATCTCTAAGTCTTCTTCAACCCCCATTAATCCATCTCCCTCCTTCAACTCTACAGACTTATCACATTAATTTCCTTTTTATTTTGTAACTTTGTTTTTTCTTTTCCATTGTGTACACAAATTGTAGTTTTTTTCTTATTTGGTAGCCGTACTGGATAGTAGTTGATTTGTACTGAAAAGAGATGACATAAGAAGTGTGGGGTGTTGTGATTATGTTTGGATTATTGTGGTGGTGCTTCATATCCATTATTGAGTGCTTGGAGTTTAAATTGTTAATGCCCACCACATGTTTGTAAAAAGGCCCCAGAGGAGGGAAGTAATATGACCGATTTAGTGGTGAAGTCTGAGTAACCACAGTTGGGTCACCCTGTTGTACTGAGCTAATACGGTGCTAATTGTAGGTACCATGCCTCCACGCAAGCGTCAAGCCACAGGTGCCTCCTCGAGTCATCCGGCACGAACCTCAACCAGAGGAAGGCCCCGAAAATCAGTTGACTCGATGCCTTTCAATAGCCACAAGTTTGTCTCAACGAAGGCTCAGGACAGATTCGCTGAAAAAGAGGATAAGACAGTTGTACCTGAGCAGGCCATGGACTTTGAAGCCATCGGGATGAACTGCCCGAGAATGTATGAGGTGTTAATGCAACGTCGCCTGGATGTCTTCTTTGAGGAACCTGATGAGGCAAATGCCATGTTTGTCCGGGAATTTTATGCCAACGCTCTGGAGCACGAAAACTATGTGGTAACAGTGCGGAGAAAGCAGGTTAATGCCTCAATGGAGAACATTCGGACAATGTAAAGGCTACCTCCACCAGCAGCTGGTTATGTGGATGTCTACCAGACCTATAGTGGAAAAATGACTCCCTGGGGTACGTTCACCCCGACCATCTGTCGACCGGGCGTCGCGTTAAAGTGGTACAAATATGGGACCAAATTCCACTCCTCGACCTTCAAGTTTGAGGCCAAATGCTGGTTGTACCTGATCAATAACCGACTCTTGCCAACCAAAAACACTTCACAAGTGAACATTCCTCGAGGGTGTTTGATTTGGTGCTTCATAGTAGATGCACCGTTCGATGTGGCCCGGGTAATTCATGAAGAGATGTTTGTCCGCATGAAGGTCCAAAGGTATGGGTTCTTCTACCCATCGCTTGTTACTCGATTGTGCGCTGCGGCTGGGGTGTTAGGCGACTTTGATGTAGATGGCCGGGTGCCTGAGGTGCGCCCCTTCAGAGCTGAAAGAGTTACTACGGACAAGGAGGCAGTGGCGGCAGATGAGTAATTAGTGGCGAATGACTCTGAGGAAGATGAAGCGGAGGAGGAGCATCAACAGGGAGGTGAGGAAACTGAGCACATGGAGGAGGAGCAAGTTGTGGACGTTGGAGGCCCGTCTAGGGCCAGTCGGGGACAACGGTTGGGTCACCTGGAGCAAGATGTGGCCGGGCTGAGGACCTCGGTGACTGAACTGGGGACCCGAGTTGATGAGATGGCCACCCAGCAAAAGAAGTCTGAAAAGAAGATTATGGGTTGGCTACGCGCCCTGGGTCGTGCTTGCAACGTGAACCCAGGCACTGTCTCCGACCAAGATTGAGCTATCAGGGAAGTCCCATTACCTTAATCTGTCTTTTCATTTTCCATGAGGACATGTCCTCATTATAAGTGTGGGGTGAGGGAAGGATTCCATGTTTGTTGTATGTTGTACATTTGCTAATTGTTTGCCTTATTTTTTGTTTCACTTAGTAGAATTGTATTTCATGTTTTCTTTTCGTTAAGTTGTATTTAAGGTTGTTTTTGTTTTGGTTGTGTTGTACATATGGTATAATCAATTAAGTCGTCTTGGCCCAACGACGGATCCCTTCGACGGGGTTCTTGAGGGTCTAAGTCAATCATTAAAAAAAAACAGAAAATGTAGTGGACTCTTCCTGATGACGGACTTCTCAGGAAGTTTTCTTGAGGGAGGTTAGTCCAAAGAAAATACCAAAAAGATTTTTTATTTTCTTAGTAGGTAGTGTAGTAACTCCCTCTTGTTTTTTCTTTTGACCACGGTTCTTTTTCAAGGGTTTAGCTTGAACCGGGTATAGTTAGTTGTCTTTTTAATTTTTAGTTGTTAGGACTATTTTGGGAAATGAGATGAATGATAAATTATATAACTTGGTGTGTTACACCCGAACACCAAAGAACCTAGAGTGTGACGCTTAGGCTCATTGGTTGACTCTTGTAGAATGCCTTAATTTTGCATATTGTAGCAGACTTGAATGCTCAATTGAGTGTCTTGAGGAACCAGTTTGGAGTGAATTATGTGCCATGTATGTGTAAGGTATTTACATTGTACTCTATGTCCACATTTGATACCTAGAACTTGCCCCCGTGTGTGTACAAAGCGAAATAGTAGTTTGTTCAGTCTTAGAAGTGATATAGACATTTCTTTGTTAAGCTAGACATAAATATGTATCCACCTGATTGCAATTCACCATAGTTAACCCCTTTGAGCTTATAAGCCTGTTTTATTGGCAACCACATTACAAACCATACCCAATTGTTTGAATAGCCTAATTGTTTGAACCTATTACCTCATATAAGCACTTGAATTGTGGAGAAGATGTAAAAGTCTAAGTGTGGGGTGGTGGTCTGGTTTTTGAGTGGAATCAGCGAAATAGGAAGATGGTGCGAAGCATAAAAGAATGACACCACTGGAAAAAAAAAATTAAATACAAGAAGAAACAAGGACAATGAATAAATACAGTCCTTGATGGGTGGTGAGTTGAAGAAAAAAAAAATGCACCTAATGAAATGTGGGGTAAATTAAAAAGAGTGGTGGAAATTTTGGCCAAACATGAAAATGGGCTGAATGTTAATGTAATTGTATTAAAAGTTCTTAGGGAGGTTAGTCACTATACCCAAATGTATCCTACCCGTCCCTTAGCCTACATTACAACCAAATAAAGACCTATTGATCTTAGACTGAATAAACTCAATTAGTAGAGTATTACACTACGGGCAAGCCTATGGCGTATCTGTGTGGCATATGAATGTTCTTTTTGAGAATGAGTGAATTCTTTCGATTTAAAGTTCATGTTGCTCTTACTATTATCTTTTGTGAAACTACTCTCAATTGTGTTAAGTGAGGGCACGTGATTCATGACAGAGAGGTAAGTCTTGACCTCCTTGTAGAGTATCTTGAGGAAGTAAAAGTATAGCATGGCATGTAAGAGTAATCGCTTGAGGCATAGATGTTACACTGCTAGGTACAGTGCTTGTAAAATGACCGTGGAGTGACACCGTAGGGGAGTGTTTGATGCAAATAAACCTTGTAGGATGTAGTGGGTTGCTCGAGGACTAGCAATGATTTAAGTGTTGGGTGTTGATAATAGGTTGAATTCACATAGTTTTGCATATATTTATACTCTAACTTAATGATGCTTCACGGTCTTAAGTGTATTAAATGATGATAAATTGGCTCTAATGGTAATTTTGTGTTTTACAGGAGTACAATAAGCTATTGAGGACTTATGATGGTGATCCGGGCGAATTTGAAGAATAATAGGCCATGGGGTAATTCCGAGGTGATTTGAAGGCTGGAGATTTTTTGAGGCAGTAGGAAACCCCATTAGCACGAGCTGTAGCGCGACCGCACTAGTCTAGCTTTCTGGAGGCAGACAGAAACCCTATTAGCGCCGCGGGCATTAGCGCGCCCGCGCTAGTTCAGACGGGAAAAATACTTTGAAAGGGTTACTTTTGAAAGTTCGGGGCCAATCCACTTAACCTATATAAGGTTCAATTCGCCTAAAGGAGTAGATTATCCAGGTTTAAAGTTTAGAATAAGAAAAGCAAGGGCAAGAGGCAAGGAGGGCAATTGGGCATCAATCAACATCTCCTTCTCTTGTGATTTTTATCATTGTTCATGAATTCTTTTGTAGTTTTCATTGTTGTTATGAGTAACTAACTTTTCTAATCTAAGATTTTGGTGGAACCCGTTGGGAAATGACGTTATTGTGATATTAATATAGTTTTGATTGGTTGTTAATCTCTATTTGTTCAACTACGTTCTTGTTGTAGTTAATTGAAAGGATCCTCAATTAACTGTACCTATTTAGTATGTATCTACTTGAGAGAGAAAGCATATTTTTTAGGTAGTTGTGTGAACAACATCACTCCCGGAGTATAGGCGAGAGTCATAACCGAGGATTTAGAGGTTGGATTAGAGATAACGATACCTCGGGTGCAATCTAAAGTGAACTGTAATGCAATCTAGCTAGCGTAACTTGAGAGAGTGCGTCTAGTAANGAGGAAGTTCACCAACAGAGGAAACCATAACTTTAGACTTTTATCGCATCTATTTACACCTCAATATTAATTGTCTTTTAGTTTATTTAATTTTATTCAACTGTAGTAATAAAAATACCGAAAAGTGAAATTTAAAACCTTTGGGGAATTGATTATTGAGAATCGAGTAATCTAACAACCATAATTGATAGGTTAATTCCCTGTGAGATTCGACTCTGGACTAAATACTCAGATTATATTTGCAACGTCCACTTAGTCTTTTTATAAGACATAGTTGAGCGTGATCACTTACCTGGGCCGGACTTAAAAGCCTTATTCTTAAATGGGCTCCAAACAATCTAACCCTACCCTACTAAATTACGGGCTAAGCTAAGCTGGGTTAGTTTCATAGGCCAAACTCATATTGACGGCTCTAGTTCATATCAGGTGATGCTTAATTTAATTGGGTTATATTCCCTTGTCTATCATAAAAAGGTGAAAAATAAAGTACAATTGCAAAAATGAATTCTATAATCTAATTCCCCCACGTGATTGGTGCAAGTAAATTACTCTTATAGAATGATACTACCCATCACCTTAACTTATCACCGGAATTCAACTTCGTCGAAACTTGGATAAAAGAAAATAACATCACATGTTGTATTGGGACTTTAGACTGTTTCTTAGTCTTATCAATACTCGAAGTCTCTTAAGAAACGTGGTGCAAATGAGGATTAGTTGAATCTACCTTTATTAGTATAATGTTCCGAGAACACATACTACAACCAAGAGAAAAATAATAATAGCAACAACAATTTCTACTTCGAAAATGTTGACTTGACTTGTGACTTCTTCAATTCTGAAATATTCGAGATTCGAGAAGCTGTGGTAGAAATTGTACTTCTCGATGAAAGCAAAAGTAGAAATTGAAGAACGAGGATTATTTTTTACGAATTATCCTTCCTCTCATCATGATTTAGTCTTAAAATTTAACCTTTTCCACCAATTTGTAGTAGTACTACTTTAGGACCCTACTATTGTAACTCTCAAATTTATCAAATTGTGCGTTTTCACATTTTTTATGCGTACAAGAATAATATAAATTTCTTTAGACATTAACCAATTAATCAAAAGAACAAACAATAAACTTAATGTTAATCATTTTTATACTGAGCTTAATTTATTGATCATTCTAATTACGAAGGGAAAATATTTATATTATTAATCTCTGAAAGCTCTCGAGAATTCTTTATTTCTTCCACACATAAAATAAGCTATCATACCTCTACTTATAATAGTATAAAATATATTTTTAACTAGAAACAAGAAAGTCAATTCTTATATTTATTCAACTGCAATTCCTAATTAGACATGAATAAATAAACCAAATCTTAAATAACTAAGGTTTCCTACTATAATTTTGAATTAGTTTTTCAACATTCTCCCATAATTCAAAGTTGTATATGTCTGACTTATTCGTTGTGCAGTTATGTTTCAGCACTTCTCTCCAACTTTCACTTTTAATGAAGCACATGTCTCTATCCCTCGTTGATACACTTTGACACCAGCACTCAATTTTGTTGAACCACTTGTCTCCAGCTCCCGTTGATGCACTTTGTCACCAGCACCCGATTTTGTTAAAGCGTCTGTCTCCGACTCCTGTTGATGCACTTTGTCACCAACACCCGATTTTGTTGAAGCGCTTGTCTCCAACTCCCGTTGATGTACTTTGTCACCAACATCCGATTTTTTTGAAGCACGTAATCAACTTCCGTTGATGCACTTAGTCACCAGCACCCGATTTTGTTGAAGCGTCTGTCTCCAACTCCCGTTGATGTACTTTGACACCAACACCCGATTTTGTTGAAGCGCCTGTCTCCAACTCCCGGTTATGTACTTTGTCACCAACACCCGATTTTGTTGAAGCACGTAATCAAGTTCCAACTTTTTTAAACCTTTCCAACTTTTAGAGAAGAGTTTCTTCCTCTTGTGCCATATTTGTTTGCAACTTTTTAAACTTGTTTTTTTTTCATGAATCTGTTTTGAAACTTTTCATTAATAGTCTAATTCTGTTGACATCTATCTATAATTTTGCCAACATATTTTTTGGCAAGACGGGCACGGCACACATTGTCTAGCGCCACCCGCCGACATCGGAAGTTATTTAATTTTCTCTAAATATCGTAGATGCTCTGATACCAATATAAAGGAAAAATATTTTTATTATTAATTTTTGAAAGCTCTCGGCAATTCTTTATTTCTTCCACACATAAAATAAGCTATCAATACCCTTATTTATAATAGTGTAAAACTTTTCAACTAGAAAATAGGAAAGTTTGTTCCTATATTTATTCTAACTGTAAATCCTAATTAAATATTAATTAAATAAACTAAATCTTAAATAACTAAAGTTTTCTACTATAATTTTGAATTAGTTTCCAATAAATTACCTCTATTGATCTTATATAAGCTTACAGTTTAATCCTTACTGATAAAAAATAATAATAAAGAAAACATATGTACATGAAAAATTGTCAAATTTTAGCGCAATAAAGATCAATATGAAAGACATGATGAGACAATATTGACATCAGTGACGCAGAATGACTTAAGAATCCTTAGTAAAAGTAGGGCAAACATTTTATATGTACCAATGATTATACAAAATTCTTTTGCACTGTATTAATTTAAATATGCTAATATTTTTTTGCTCAACCAAGATTAACCAATACATATCTCATCTTATTAGATATATTTTGACTATTACCAGAAGTTAGGCATAACTTGATGCAAATGTCGAAATTTGTTTACCCTTAGAAACAAATAATAATTAAATTTATTTATATGTGATTTTAAGAATATGTGATTTTATTTGGCACAAACTGAAAAAATATTTATATTGATATTAGGAATTGAGTGTAAATAAAAATAAAGCAAACCAAATTAGATATGCAGCTTTGGCCCTCGAGTTAGGTCGCCCTCGAACCAAACAAATGTGCTACTGGAAAATATGAACTGAGCAACAAAGAATTGAAAGCTCAAGAGAAAAAATGTAGTATATTGCTTTGTATTGCGTGAATGCGATAATTACAAAGCCCCTTTATATAGTAGAGAAGTTCTACTTATGGTACAATTCTAAATATAGTAAGAAATCTCATGATTGGCTAATTAACCGACCTTGACTTGATATATGTCGAGATTCCCGTCGTGATTCTCGCTCGATCACAGATGTTTCGGCTTACCGTTACTTGACCAGGTAAACTGCCTTCGATCCCATTCGATCTCCGTTTCGCTCAATCTCGATCTTGATTGATCATCGTCCTTGACCGGTCTTCGAATTAAGGGTTCATCAACCTACCTTCATATTGAGGCTCGATATAATATGAGACAGAATCGTGGTCTATCATGATCCAACCTCGATTGGTCACAAGAAGGACAAGCCCCTTCTGACCGTATACAAAATGTAGAAGAATTTTTTTTGATTTTATATCAATATCCGATATTCGTAGTAGAGTCTGACTAAATCCGAATTCGTTAACTCGATTCTTCTAATTAAATATTACTATTCCACCACAACCTGGTGGATGAAATTGCATTAAGTTTTCACCGCAGGTTGAAAAAGTATATATTTTAAGTTACGGGTTGAAAAAGTTTAAGGAGAGGTCGTGCCGTCCAGCCGACGATTACGGGTGTCTCCGTGGTCCCTTTTCCACTTTTACGACTGCTACTCCAAATATACCCTATACGCTTGCTCTGTTTATGTCCCCAAACCCCACACACACCCACAACTCTCTCTCTCACTAAAAAATTGCACCTTTTATCTTCTTCTCCTCCTTTCTCTCTCTAAACTCCCACCATTTCCATGGCTGCAACTCGTGAAGGCCATTACAGAGGAGTAAGAAAGCGTCCATGGGGTCGTTACGCAGCTGAGATACGCGACCCTTGGAAGAAGACACGTGTTTGGTTAGGCACTTTTGACACGCCCGAAGAAGCTGCTCTTGCATACGACGGCGCCGCTCGTTCTCTCCGCGGGGCTAAAGCCAGGACCAACTTCCCGGCGGCGCCTCCTCTTCCTTTTGACCTCAACCTTAATCCCTCAGCTGATCATCATCACCGATTGACTTCTTCTTCTTCCCCCTCCGCCCGTAGGCTTATGAATATAGGGGAGTTCTTACAAGTTGGTCATCCAGTACTTAAAGACGTTGTTGGCCCACTGCCGCCGCCGCAATTTAACTTTCCGGTCTCCGGCGTAGCTCCGGCAAAGGAGAATGATGGTGGCGCCACCGCCAAGTATTTCGGGACTGTGAGACGTGGGTTGCCTATTGACTTGAATGAACCGCCGCCGTTGTGGATGTGAAGCCGGCTATGACTTCTTAGTGTAATTCCTAATTTTCTTTTTCCGTTCTCTCTATTTTCAAGCTTTTGAGAGAAGGGTATTTTCTACTACTGAAGAAAAGAAAAAAAAAAGAAGTTAATTTGTTTGAGGTATTTATGTTATTAAGTACGAGGAAGCATTATTATGTATATACATGTTTCTTGTTTTTTTAGATCCTTCTCTATCTTTTTGTAGAATGGTTATCATAAAACTGCTGTACCCAAGACTTTGTGGTCTAATTTCATAATTTTCTTGTGTTTCCGTACATAACATGTTTACATTTATTCATCTATACAATATACATATATGTTGGTAGTGTATATTTAAGTAAGTTATGTATAAAATTAAATAACGTACCAACGTACTTGCGTGTGTGTATATATTTGGGGATAGATATAAAAAGTAGTCCAATATATGGACATTTGCTTCAACCGAAGAATAGTTGGATGATGGATTATTCTATCACTCACTTTATCTGTCCTATTAGGATAATAACGTTGGTAAGCTTTTTGTACAAAACGTTAGATACAAAAAAGATTAAAAAAAAGGAGAAAAGAAAAAAATAGTTACCGAAGTGTAAAACAGTGCATAATAATAGTAACGATTTTTAAAATACAGTAAAGTTACTTGGGTTATAGTAAAGTTTAGATGGAGATGGTAAAAACTTGAAAGCACTACAAACCAGAGCTTGTAGTTTGTGCAGTTTATTGCTGTATAAACGGATGAATAAAGTAACATATTAGGAGTACAAGGTTTTTCAGCAAAGGTTCAAATACGTCTTTTTACTCGGATGGATAAGAAAAAAGATATATTCTTCTTGTTCTTTGTCAATTTTTTTTTTGGGGGGGGGGGGGAATTTTGGAGACATGATCTTTAATTTCGCCTTTTAAGGTGGCGCATGGAAGAGCATTACAATTATCTTAGTATAGGAAAAGGGTAAAAAGTAGAAAGGTGAGTAGTAGTAGAGTATTATTATACTCCAGTAGTAACTAGTAACTAGGGTAAAAAATCTAATTGTACATAAAGATGTGCTGACTCATTCTCCAAATAGTGCAAATTTAAAATGAAAAGTTCCTTTAAGACAATACTGTACACAGCAGAAAGAATTCTTTTTCAGCTATAACTTTTAATAAGAGCAGGCCGTTCGTTCAGCTTTTCTCTACTTCCCATTAATGTTAGTGGTAGAATAATTCATCATCCATTGTTCACCCTTTATCATAGTCTACCCATGCTTATTAAGTATAATTATATGTATCTATCTCTTAAATAATATGATATTGTAAATTTTTTGACGTACGTAATTGTTATATATAAAAGTTAAATCCCAATTACTTGACAATCTTATGTATGACATAGTGCAACTGGCCCAAAAAAAGGGACTGATCAGTATTTGCCTTCAGCTCAAGTTATATTATTTACCATTTTATTTTTCTAATTACGTCATATTCCGGTACTACTAGGTAAGGGGTTCATTTCATTGTGAGTACGTGTTATAATAAGATTATTAAGTTTATAAATTATCCATGACATGGAGTGCTAATGGATTATCTGATTGATAGAAGGTACGATCGACGAGGATTTTGAAAGATCATTAAGTATATAAGTCATCCTAGAAGTTTGTCATGTTAATGGATAAAATGCATGGGGTACAGAATCCATTCAAGAAAAGGTGAACTTATATTTTTTGGGTGAAAATCATCAGTGTAACTTCTGAGCTTTATTTATTAGGGAAAAAACCTTTCATATTTTAATAAATGGTAACTAATAACTATGTATCACTTTGTCTTATAAAAAAAAAACTATGTATCACTTTGATAGTAGTAAATCTAATGAATACTGGCAATAGTTTCTTCAGCAGCTATTAGTTAGAGTCCAATTATGATAATGGTAGCATAAGTTATGTTCTAAAGCTTTGTTTTTTTTATGTTCTAGTTGGTTCTGTTAAAAAAATGGAGAGTAAACAACAAGAAAAGGAATTCTTTGTAGCGTAAATAACCCTACATTAGCAGCCAGTTCGTTTGCATTTTATTCTAATTCCGATTAACTTTATTTAATAGTCTTATCTACGCCAGAATGCAACTGGGGAAGAAAAGGATTAATCTTGATTGTTACACTTGGCTAATTTAATGTATGTAGTATCTAATTCATTCTAACATCAATCTCTCGTACTACGTAGTATGTACTAGCCAAAGGTCCATTTAATAAAGAGTACGTGCCATGAACAGTAGTAATCTTTTTTTATTTATAAAGAAGCCATAAAATGGACAGTTAATGGATTATAGAAAGGTATATTATTGAAAGATGACAGTGAGGGGATCGGGGACCGAAGAACTTTTTCTTTTTCGTGACCAATAAATTAATCCCCAAAAACTGGGGTTAATGGATAAAGTCATATTTTTCTGGCTTTATGAGAATGGGGTTCGGCAAGTGCGTTGGGATATTGGTGGGGCTAAGTACGCTATATAGATGATTTTAAATTAGATCTTATTTATTGAACGATGTGTAGGAAAATGAAAAAAAAAAAAACGAGAAGAGCTTAGATGGAGACTTAGAAAAAGGTTAAAAAATGGAGTGGATACCGTAGAAATAGATGTTACATAACTTGAGGGTTCTCTTTGTAAATAAGAAGATTAGTGGTTAGTAGAGTTAGCTATTTGTTATGAAGATAGTTAGGAGCTATTATTATCAGTCAGTTAGTTAGTTAGTTATATACGTGAAAACACCGCACAATTGTAAATCACTGTTCCATTTTCTTCTTCAATACAAATATCTTCACGAAGCTCCTCTCTTCTCCGGTTCTCATCTAGGGTCTTCATTTGTTGATTTCTCACCAAATTCACATGGTATTAGAGCTTAAAGATCACAATTATGAATCTCTAACTTCGATTCCAGAAGAAATTGAACTATCAAAAGTTTCGGCTGAAGCTATGGCGAGAAATAATATCGATCACAATCATGCATTGTTTCTGCATCCACCAGACACAACTGGAGCACCAATTATGACCGAATCCGAAAATTACTCCATCTGGAGTCGTGCGATGAGAATCCAATTGCTTGGGAAGAACAAGTTAGGGTTAGTCGACGGAACAAGCAAGAAGGAGGATTTCAATGTTGATTAGGTCATCAGTGGGACCGGTGTACCGGTCCCGCGATTGTTCTAGGATGGAATGAGCTTAGTTTCAAAAGAAACTTTTGACTGGAATTGTATATGCAAAGGATGCATGCAAAGTTTGGGAAGACATGCGAGAGAGACTTGACAAGGTTAATGCTTCACGAATTTGCCAATTGCACAAGGAGATTGCTACATATTGCATCAAGGAACCAACAGTGTATCAGTCTATTTCACTAGTCTGAAGGAGTTGTGGGACGAGTATGATAGTATGACACCACCACATTGTGATTGTGTGAAATCATAGGATTTTGTTGCACATTTGAAGAGATAAAGGTTAATGCAGTTCCTCAGGGGTCTCAATGAAACATATGAGCAAGCAAGGAGTCAAATATTGATGACTCATCAAACTCCAAATGTTAACAAAGCATACTCGAAGATCATTGAGAGAGAGAGTCAAAGGTCGGTTGCAAACATGATTATCACAAGGGGAAACTCTGGGGCGACAACCTTTTTAACCACAAAAGGATGAAATTATCAGAAACCTAAGAAGAATTAGAATCTACAGTGTGAATTTTGCAAGATAAAGGAGTATACTAAAGAGGGATGTTATAAGATCATTGGCTACCTTACAGATTTAAGTTCAGGAGGAATGAGACTGGTAATGCATCTTATAATGCAAATTTGGAGAACTTTAATCCTAATGTTGCAGGTGTTTATAATGGACGAGTACTTGGTGCAAACACTGCAAGAACCTAAGGTGGAGAAAATAAAACAGCTGCAGACATTCAAATGCCGCCTCAATTCACTGCAGAACAGTATTCCCAAATTCTAAAGATGTTGAACAAGGATCTTTCTCATGACACATAGCTAATACGACAGGTACTATAAGCTCATTTTTAGTTAATGTTGGTAAGAAAAAATGGATCATATATACAGGGGCAGCAAACCATATGAGCTCAGATTTGAAGATGGTGATTAATGTGACAAGACTTGACCCTCCTAATATTAGAAGAATGCATATGCCAAATGGTAGTGCTACTTCAATTTCTCATGTTGGAAATTGTCGATTCTTACAGGGTGAAGAGATGAAAGATGTCTTATTTGTACCTGAATTCCAATACAATTTAATGTCAGTGTCAAAAGTGAATAGATACCTTTGTTGCTTAGTTAACTTTTTTCCTAACTTTTGCATGTTCTAGGACCTCTTCAGTGGGAAGGTCAAGGCGATTGATAGAGAAAATGATGGCTTATACATTTTTGTTCCCAGAATAAATGCAGTTAGTAGAGGTTTAATAGCACAGGGGAGATTAGTTGATGTATCGTTGTGTCATAAACGACAAGCTCATGTATCTAGTGGAGGCATGAGACAGTTGCTTGCTGTGAAACTTGAAAAATAGTTGTGGTGTATGTCCTTTAGTTAAACACACTAGACTGTCTTTTCCTATTAGTAATACTAAAACTATTGTAATTGTTCATTTGCTACACTTGAATATTTGGGGACCATATCATACTCAACATTTTATGGACATAAGTTCTTCTTGGCTGTAGTTGATGATTATCGTGTGACTTGGGTTTTCTTACTAAAATTTAAAAGTGATATGATCATTGTGTTGAGGGACTTTTTTAGAATGATAAAACTCAATTTCAAGCAGTTGTGCAAGTAGTAAAGGCAAATAATGGCAGTGAGTTTGTTAACACTGCTTTTGCAGAATTATTATCAACTATAGGAACATTGCATCAAAGGTCTTGTGCATATACAGCCTAGCAGAATGGGGTTGCTGAGAGAAAACATCGACATATCCTTGAAGTAACAAGAGTAGTAAAATTTTGAGGACACATTCCCTTGAAATTCTGGGGTCATTGTATTCTAGTTGCAGTATATTTATAGGTTACCTTCTATGATATTGGATGGAAAATCACCATATCAATTGTTCTATGGTATGAAACCTTCAATTATACATCTTAGAACACTTGGTTGTCTTTTCTATGCTAATGTTCTGCCTAAAGGTGACAATTTTGCTGCTAGAGCTGTGAGGGCAGCTTTCATGGGCTATTCTGCTGCATCCAAAGACTATGAGTTGTATGACCTTAAGACGAAATAATTCTTTACTAATCAAGATGTCATCTTCAAGGAAAAGGTTTTTCCTTTTCAGCTGGCTTCCGCAGTCGATTTATCTTCTTCAACAATAAATGATCCTTTTTGTAGTGTTATTTTTCCTAATGCTTCTATCTTAGGAAATGATTCTCCTTCAAGTTCATCAGTTGAGTATACTGCAATTTCTAGTGATGCTTCTCTTATAGGTGTTGGAAATTCTAATCCCCGTCTTTCTCCAGATGTCCTTTCATCTCCCATGCCCTGTGAAGACACTCAACCAGATAGCTTCATGCAGCTTAATGAAGACATCCCAGATGAACCTGTGCCTCCTGATGTTGAACAGCCTGAGGACCCTTCTTTACCTGACGCACTGCTGAAGAGATCACAAAGAGTGACCAAAAAACCTTTATGGTTGGTTGATTATGTGAATCCTGCAGCCAATAATACTTCTCAACCACATTCCCTTTTGTAACTACCTTTCGTATGACCACATTTCACCTCAGCACAAGAGCTATCTGAGTGTGTTTTCCTCCATTTCAGAGCCAATGTCATTCAATGAGGCTTCCAAAGATGACATATGGGTTAATGCCATGCAGAATGAGATCCAGGCATTGCAAGACAACAACACCTGGGAGCTGCTCTTTACCCTGCCTCCTCGAAATTCAGTTATAGGCTGTTGATGGGTTTCTATGGTGAAGCTAAAAGATGATGGTGAGATTGAAATATTCAAGGCTCGGCTAGTTGCTAAAGGTTATAGCAAAATTGAAGGTCTTGACTACAATGAAACATTTTCTCATGTTGTTAAAATAGCCACTATCAGAACAGTTCATTCCTTAGCAGTTGTTCAAGAGTGGCATATACATCAAATGGATGTATATAATACATTTTTGTAAGGGGACCTAATACATGCAATTGCCTTAGGTACTTTCTAGCCAAATTGGGCAACACGGACTAGTTTGTAGGCTTATCAAATCCTTATATGGTTTGAAGAAGGGTAGCAGGCAGTGGAATATGAAATTGACCGAGGCCTTGTTAGCTTTGGGATCCACTCAAAGAAGTCTAGACCATTCCTTGTTCATTTGAAGAGCAGGAAGCAGTGTTCTGATAATCCTTGTTTATGTAGATGACATGTTGGTGGCGGGAAATGATTTGCAGCTGATAGAGGATACTAAGCACTCACTACACAAAGCCTTCAAGATCAAGGACTTGGGGAATATGAAATTCTCTTAGGTATGGAATTCAGTAGGTCAAACAAGGGCATTGTAATGAATCGGAGGAAGTATGCATTGGAGATTGCTTTTTTATTTAGGATTGGGAAATGCAAAACCAACATAGACACCTTTGGAGGATGACCTTAAACTAACAGTGGTTGGTTATGACAAACTGATAGCTAATACAGATGATCCAGTACTTGAAGATAAAGCTCCATATCAGAGGTTAATTGGGAAGTTGCTATATTTGACTCTAACTAGACCAAATATTGCTTTTTTGGTACGAACATTAAACCAATTCTTGCAACAACCTAAGAAGTCATATTAGGATGTTTCTATATGGGTAGTTAAGTTATTTGCAGATGACATGGTGTTGATTGATGGGACACATTTTGGGGTTAAGGCTAGGCTAGAGGTGTGGAGACAAACCTTTGAGTCTAAAGGTTTCAAGTTGAACAGGACAGTGACAAAGTACTTGGAGTGTAAGTTTAGTAGTTGGGCTCATTAAGTAGAAGTGTACATGAAGCTGGATACACAAGTCATCCCAGGAGAGATAGTTTCAAATATCTTGGGTCTGTGGGTAGCAGGGAGATCGATGAGGATGTTGCATATCGTATTGGAGTGAGATTGATGAAATGGAGGCTCGCTTCTAGTGTGTTATGTGACAAGAATGTATCACCTAGACTTAAGGGCAAGTTCTATAAGCGGTAGTTAGACCGTCCATGTTGTATGAAGCCGAGTGTTGGCCAGTCAAGAAATCTCATGTTAGAAGTTGAAAGTAGCAGAAACGAGGAAGTTGAGATGGATGTGTGGGAATACCAGTAGAGATAAGGTAGGTGTGGATTCTTTAGAATATAAGTTTCCGTAATCGAGGCTGAGATGGTTCGGGCATGAAGAAGAGAGACCCTGATGCTCCGATTAGGAGGTGTGAGAGGTTGACCATAGCGGGTCAGAGGAGGGGTAGAGGGAGGCCTAAAAAGTACTAGGGTGAGGTGATTAGGCAGGACATGGCACTACTTCAGCTTACCGAGGACATGACCCTCGAGAGGAGAGTGTGGATGTCGAGGATTAGGGTTGTGTGTTGACAGGAAGTCTAAGGTGTCATCTATGCATCCCAATAGTATTAGTCCTAGTCTTATATTTTTCTATGCCTAGCCCCTTGCTATATCATATTGTCTCATTATTTCCAGCATGACTGAATCTATTTTTGTAGTGTCATATTCTTAGATATCAGTTGTTGCACGTATCTTCATTTTTTCCCATTTCCACTTACCTTTGTTGCTATTATCTGTTTATTGCTTTATTTACACTTCTTTTGAGCCGAGGATCTTCCGGAAACAACCTTTGCACCTTCATTAGGCTAGGGGTAAGGTCTGCATACACTTCATTCTCCCCAAATCCCACTTGTGGAATTTCACTGGGCTTGTTATTGTTGTTGTTGTGTATATGGGTAGTTAAGCATGTTAAAAGAGAACTAGGTCTTGAAATTCTATTGAGCAGTGCGTCTAAAAATAGGATCTCAGTTTATTGCAGATTGGGCTTCATGTCCAAATAATAAATGATCAGTCACGGGTTTCCTAGTCAAGTATGGAGAGTCCTTGGTGTCTTGGAAGTCCAAGAAGTAGAGCATTGTCTCTAAAAGTTTAGCAGAAGCTGAAAGTATGGCTAGTGTAGTGTCAGAAGTGGTGTGGTTGACTGCACTTCGGAAGGATCTTGGAGCAGAAGTCTCATTGTCAGTACACCTATACAGTGACAGTAAGACTGCTCTTCAAATTGTAGCCAATCCAATTTTTCACGAGAGAACAAAGCACATAAAAATCGATTGCCATTTTATTAGGGAGAATATTCAGTTAGTCTTGGTAAAGACACAACATGTAGGCATCTTTACCAAAGGCTTGAATAGAGAACAACATGAATTTCTAACTGGCAAGCTGGGAGTGCTAAACATTTTTGCACCTACCAACTTGAGGGGGAATGTAGAAATAGGTGTAATATAACTTGAGGAGTCTCTTTATAAATAATAGATGATTAGTTGTTAGTAGCGTTAGTTATTTGTTATGAAGATCGTTAGGAGCTACTATTATCAGTTAGTTAGTTATATGAGTGGGAACACTGTATAGCTGTAGATCATTATTCTATTTTTTCCTTCAATATAGATATCTTCACGAAGCTCCTCTCTTCTCTCTTCTCTGGTTCTCATCTAGGATTCTTCACTTGTTGATTTCTCACCAAATTCACAAATACCTAATTAAAGTGTGACAATAAGGTTGATTATTTTAAACATATTTTGAAAACTTTGAAGTATCTGTGAGTGGAGGTTAATCTTTTGATGTTTACTTCAACCAAAAATAATCCTAGTAATAAAGTTTATACCATTTTGACAAAAACATATATTTCTAACCAAATCATAACCATGCCCAAATCTATACAGTTGACAACACTATATTGGTGGTAAATAAATGGTACATGTGGAATTATATTTAGCTGACAGAGCGTGATATATGGCTCGATGGGGAAATGACAACTGGAAAATTACGTTTAAAAGAAGTATGGATCAATGTTCAAATCTAAACATCTACTGAAGAGGCACATGCTGAATGAATCAAGACTATAAAGAGGGAAGATTCGTGAATCTCCAATTAATGAGGAATGAGAATCAGAATCGTTACATAATCTTCATGAACAATTACGATTACCACTTATAACAGACCATTAATGTCATTAATGGTCATAATTATTCCATCATAAATGTTAGGAATATTATATTTGTAAACACCTATATAAGGGATATGAATTTCATTTGTAAAGGGACATTTTGAGTATTAAGGAAATTTATTCACTTTTTCTTGTTTATTGCAATCGACTACTATTTCTTACCATTTGCTAACTTTACTTCCTTTTGTAGGAATAACTGAGAAAGTGAGGAATTACTTGGTTATCAGTAATCTGAATTCATCTAAAAATAGGCTTTGACTAGAAATTCTATTTTTTGGTTAAACAAATTGGTTCCGTTGCTGGGAATCTGATAATCTTTTTACTTTCCAAATCCTTATTTCTCATAACTAAATTATGTCAAGTGTCAATGACAACAACCAACAAGTGGGGGGATCTCTAGTTCCTTCTCCACAAGAATCTCCACGTCATTCTCGAGAAGGAACACCTAAAAGATCCACATCTCACACAAATGAACAACATGGAGATGAGCAAACCATTGAGCAAGATGCCATGAAACAATTGATCGCAGAACATGTGAAAAATTCTCTCCAAGCTTTTGTGAGGGGATTGAATACAGTACCATCAAATCCTCCCCCCAAATAATACCGCAACCATAGAAAATCTATGCTCGGGGCTTGCTAATTCAGGAAGCGGGGGAACTCCCAATGAATCACGTGATGGGAAACCAGGTACACCAAATAATTCCGATTTTCAGAATTTGGTACTAACTTTGTAGACATAGATGAAAGAGAAAAACAACCGTATTGAACAAATACCTGGTGTACCACCAGTGATTAAGGGAGTGGATACTGATAAATATTCATAACAACCTTGGAAGTCGAGTGCGGCCCAAATGCCCTTTCCTTAGAAGTTCAAAATGCCCGACATTCCAAAATATGATGGAACAACTGACCCACGAGGTCACTTAACTGCATTCACAACAGGCGTAAAAGGCAATGATTTGACCAAACAAGATATTGAGTCAGTTTTGGTCAAAATATTTGGAGAAATACTCACAAAAGGGGCATTAACATGGTATTCTCTTTTACCTAAAAATTCTATTGATTCTTTTGTTGATCTTGCAGATTTATTTGTAAAAGCACATTCGGGAGCTCAAAAAGTTGAAAAAAAGATTGAAGATATCTTCAAGGTAAAACAAGGAGATACTGAGTTACTCAGGAAATTTGTGGATAGATTTCAACATGAAAGAATGATGCTTCCGCAAGTACCTGATAATTGGGCAGCCATGGCTTTCACAAGTAATATGAATGAAAAAGGTTCAGTAGCCATGAGAAGGCTCAAGGAAAGCTTACGAGAATTCCCTGCAACAACATGGAATGATGTATATAACAGATATAACACCAAGTTGCGGATTGAAGAAGACATTGTTGCACAACCAAGGGTTGATGAAGAACAAATTCGAGGCAGTCAGATTCTGAAAAGAGGTCCGGTAAAAACAGATACAAGCCTTATATGGGATCCAAGGGGCGAGACTCACGGTCCAAGCCAGAAAATGTACGGTTTGACCCTAGATCGAGGAATAGAGATATGGGGTCATCATCTAGGTTCAGAAAGGAACGAGATGTACTTGATAGAGATACCAACGCGAATGCAAGGATTGGAGATTATAGCTTCAATATTAGTACATCCGAGTTGGAAGCTGTTCTAAGGAGTATGGGAGACAAGGTGCAGTGGCCAAAGGAAATGAGATCAAACCCCAAGAAGAAGAAATTCAGAATTTTGGTGTGAGTTCCATAACGACCATGGCCATAAACAGCGGATTGCAGATTTTTACAAGGTAAAGTAGAGCATTTGCTAAAGCAGGGATATTTAACAGACCTGTTCAGCGAGAAAGGTAAAGAATCTTATATGAAAATAGACAAGAATCTACAAAAAAACCCCATATTCTAAAAGAATAGTTAACGTGATAAGCGGGGGAGAAGAAGTCAACGGTGTAACATACACTACTGCAACGTAGAAGTTCATAGTAACCCACTAGAAGCGAGTTCGTCAAGTTTTGGAGGAAGATAGTATAACGTTTGATGATGCAGATGCAGATGGATTGATGATTTCTCACAATGATGCTTTGGTAATATCTTTACTTGTACATTATACTAATGTAAAATGAGTTTTGATTGATCGGGGTAGCTCCGTGAATATTATTATTTTACGAGTGGTGAACAAATACAAATTGGCGACAAGATGGTACCAAAAGCACGTTCCTTATCTGGATTAGATAATTCAATCGTCATTACAAAAGGGGAGATAGTGCTAAACACATTTGCAGAAAGAGTCATCAAAAGATACGAAATTTCAAGTAATAGACACGGACATGGCCTATAATGTGATTCTAGGGAGGCCATGGATTCATGACATGGATTATGCACTGTATACATCACATCAAGTTATTAAGTTTCCTTCGAAATGTGGAATTCAACAAATCCGAGGAGATCAACAGGTTTCTAAGAGTATCAATTCACTGGTGGATTCGCACAAAGTAAGCAAAGATACAAATGAAAATATCGTCGAATACGTGGTAAATCAGATCTCATATGAAAGTGCCTCAAGGCAAACAAATGTGAATTCAAGACCGGATGTCATTCAAGAACCGAAGGAGAATGAAAATATCAAAACAACAATTGAAGAGCTCGAAGTTGTTGTGTTATTCAAACAATGCCCAGACCGAAAAGTTTATATTGGAGCGAAGTTGAGCCTAGAAATGCGAGGTAAGTTAGATGAATTTTTAAAAGCAAACACAAATTGTTTTGTCTGGTAGTATTCAGATATGATAGGTATACCTCCGGAGGTGATGACTCACAAATTGAATGAATATCCATCATACCTACCTGTCAAGCAAAAGAAGAGGAAGCACGGCTCTTTAAAAAATCAAGTGATTCAGGATGAGGTACAAAACTCTTAAAAATCAGTTTAATACGGGAGGTAAAATACCCTAATTGGTTAGCCAATATTGTAGTAGTTCCAACAAAGAATGAAAAAGGGAGGGTTTGTGTAGATTATACTGATTTAAATAAAGCTTGCCCAAAAATCAATTTATTGATTTAATCGCATGTCATGAGTTGTTGAGTTTTTTAGATGCATATTCAGGTTATAATCAAATAAAGATGGATCCCCTAGATGAGGAAAAAACTTCGTTTATTACAGACATGGGGACTTGTTGTTACAAAGTCATGCCTTTTGATTTGAAAAACGCTGGGGCCACGTATCAAAGGTTGGTGACCAAGATGTTTCAATAACACCTGGGAAAGACTATGGAAGTCTATATCGATGATATGCTAGTAAAATCTGCACGAGAAGGAGATCACTTTCAACATCTTTCAAGCACTTTCGAGATCCTCCGCAACTATAATATGAAATTAAACCCGGGAAAATGTGCCTTCAGCGTGGCTTCAGACAAGCTTTTAGGTTTTCTTGTATCTAACAGAGGTATTGAATTAAACCTTGCACAAATCAAATCCATTGAAGAAATTTCAGATGTACTCACGAGCAAAAAAAAGGTACAAAGATTGACAGGAAGAATAGCAGCTTCGGGAAGATTTATTTTCAAATCTTCGGAGAAAAGTTTCAAATTCTTTTCAGTACTAAAAAAGAAAAATCAGTTTGAATGGACTGAAGAATGCCAACAAGCCCTCAAAAATTTAAAAGCAGATTTGTCAAAACCGCCCCTGCTGGTTAAACCAAAATATGGATAGAGGTTACTTGTTTATCTGTAGTTTCAGAAATGGTTGTAAGTACAGTTTTAGTACGAGAAAATAAAGGTAAAAATCTGCAATTTATTATGTTAGTAAATCTTTGTTGGATGCTGAGACTCAATATCCTCACTTAGAAAAACTTGCTTTAGCATTAGTTATGGCATCTAGAAAGTTGAAACCTTATTTTCAATGTCACCCTATCTCCATAGTAACTGTTTATCCTCTAAGGAATATATTACATAAACGATAATTGTTTGAAATATTAGCTAAGTGGGCTATAGAATTTAGCGAGTATGATATCATGTACCAACCTAGAACTGCAATAAAATCACAAATTTAGCAGATTTTGTAGCCGATTTCAGGACAAAAATAGTTTTTGAAGTAGAAAAGGAACTATAGGTATTCACCGGATCTAATCCAGGTACATGGACTTTATTTACTGATGGCTCTTTGAATGTTAAAGGATCATGTTTAGGTATTATTTTAATTCCACCTTTGGGAGAAAGTATAGGACAAGCAATAAAATGTTATCTTTTTACTAACAATGAAGCAGAGTACGAGGCTGTGATTGTAGGTTTGGAAATGGCAGGAGAACTCTCCATAGAGCAAATCGTAATTAAGAGTGATTCTCAACTGGTAGTTAACCAGATGCATGGGACTTACATAGCTAGAGAGGCACGAACGCAAAACTATTTGGAAAAGGCACGAGAATTGATAAGACAATTTCAAACATGGAAAATTGTGCAAATACCTAGGGAGGAGAATGCGGAACAGATGCGCTAGCTAATCTCGCATCAGTTACAGAAATAACAAATGCAGAAAATGCTATCGTAATACATTTGTTTCATTCAGCACTGGACCAGGATAAAAATAATGTAAATTTCAATAATTTAACTTGGGACTGGAGAAAAAAAACTTGTTAATTTGCTACAGTATGGCGTGCCTGAAGACAAGAAAGTGTCTCAGCTACTTCGACGAAAAGTTTCCCGTTACTGCTTAATTTCAGGAATCTATATAGGAAAATGTTCGGGGGATCTTTAGCAAGATGCCTTGGACCTGCTCAGACAGAATATGTGATGAGAGAAGTACACGAGGGACATTGTGGAAATCATGCAGGAGGAAGATCATTGGTAAAAACTTTAATTAGAGCGGGATACTACTGGCCGAAAATGGAAGAAGATGCAGAAAATTTTGTAGCAAAATGTGATAAATGCCAACGATATGGCAATAACATGGATCGCCCAGCAGAATTATTACATACGGTTATTTCCCCATGGTCATTCATGAAGTGGGGAATGGATATTGTGGGACCGTTGCCGCAAGATAAAGGAAAGGTACAACTTTTTTTTATTATTAACATATTATTTTTCTAATGGGTAGAAGCAGAAGCCGTAAAACATGTGCGAGAGAAGGAAGTCATGGATTTTATTTGACGAAACGTTATATGCCGATTCAAAGTCCCAAGAGAAATGGTATGTGATAATGGACCCCAGTTTATAGGCACGAAAGTCACAGAATTTTTTCAGAGTTGGTAGATCAAACGAATAACTTCCTCACCTTACCATCCCGTAGCCAATGGACAAGTTGAGTCAACAAACAAGACTATTATTAATAATTTGAAGAAGAGACTAGAGGAATCAAAAGGCAGTTGGCCCGAGGTGTTACCAGGAGTACTATGGGCTTATCAAACGACGATAAAGACAGGCATGGGAGAAACCCCATTTTCACTAGTTTATGGTACTGAAGCCTTAATTCCAATGGAAATAGATGATCCAAGAAAAAGATTTACACAAGCAATTGATGAATCAAATGACGAAGAGATAAGAACGAATTTAGACTTACTCGAAGAAAGGAGAGAAGTGGCTCTAATAAGAATGGCAGCTCAGAAGCAAATTATTGCGCGATACTACAACATGAAAGCTCATCTAAGATATTTCAAGATTGGGTACTTTGTTCTCAAAAAGGTTTTTTAATCAACAAAAACAGCTGGTGCAGGGAAGTTGAGTCCAAATTGAGAAGGTCCTTACAGAATTCGAAGTATCGCTGGAAAAGGTGCTTATGAGTTGGAAACTATGGAAGGCAAGGTACTACCTTCGAATTGGAATGTTGTTCATTTAAAGAACTATTACTTCTAGGCAAAGGAAGTATCCACGGTCAGGGTCAGGTATCGCTCAATTATGATTTTATTTTATTCCTTTAAATTATACTAACCATTTTAGATGATAGGCGAAAAGCTAGCCCACACCAAATGATGATATTAATCCTGAAAGACACGCGGGATACGAAATTATTCTCGGTATGGGTTACAACCTTTCTGATGGAAATAAAAAGGGTTAAGCAGTCATCATCTAAAAGTATACCTCAGAGTCCCATATGTATTTTCCTTTTCAGGAAATAGACCAAATGGAAGGAATAATCAAGTGCTCGAGATTTCATACTTCAAAGCTCTAACACTTGGGGGACTGTAGATACGAAGGCAAAGAAGAATAAAAGTCAGAGTTCAAGCCTGGATCAACCCAAAAGTCAAAAGTCAAGAGCCAATCAAGATCCAAAAGACAAGACTAAAATCAAAGACCTTTGTAATAGCCTTGATAAGGTGTAAACTCGCGGACATAAGTTACATTTCAAAGATCCTACGAGTGTTTAGGTTAAGGGCATTAATTAGTCATGGGTCACAAGAAAGACTCTAAAATTTTGAAATCTGTTACAAAGAAAAAAGTTATGAAGGAGTTGTAGATGTTGTACAAAAAAGTTATTTGTATACATGAAAAGTGTTATATAATTTGGAAGTTCAAAGCATGAAACTTCCTCAGATTATTCATGAAACTTATTCAAAGTATATCTTTTCCTACTTCTTTCATATATTTACACCAATATGAAGTTGAGACTTCTTCTTCGTTAGTGTCTTTTATAAAAGGGACCTCTTTTATAAAAATTCGTGTCTATCAAAATCGTTAAATATTAAAGCATTTTTAAATGCAAGTCAAAAGAGTAAAACAAAAACGCAATATCAAATTAAACAAAAGTTTATATATTAAACTTGGCCAAAACTAAGTACATATTTATCCAAAACCAATGTACTTGTTTGTTATCAAACCCTAAAACAAGATAGGGGTAAAAACTAACCATTCATTCCAGAAAGAAAAAAAATCCCATCAAAAAGTTTCAAATAAACTAAGTTGTGCACTAAGGGGCAGCATCCAATGTGGCATCACCAGCAACGGGAGAAGATTCGGCTTGGTTAGAAGGGGCTTGAACACTAACTTCACTGGGAGTATAATTATCACCTTCGGGAACGTCAACCTTAGGTGAGGAAAAGCTCTGACTTTGCTGAGTTTTTTCAGTCGTTTCTTTAGCCTAGGCGATCTCAGCATTCAGGTCAAAGCCTTCCTGGCTAGCCTCCGTCAAAGTCTTGAGGCGGGTATTCAAAGAAGACCAACTCACATCGAGTGTCAACTTATCTTCAAGGGCTTTGTACTTTTTCTCCCACTGATCAATCTAGGCCTTCAACTCTGTTTTCTCAATTATAGAAGCATCATATGAAGTCTTCAAAGGGGCGAGGGATCTCTCCAAGAACGTGATCTTATCAGAAGAGGCACGAAGGTCTTCTTGTGCTTGGGTAAGTGTTTGAACTAAACCTCCGGCATAAGTCTCCTTCTGGTTAAGAATTTCTTTCAAACCCCTTATCTCTTCAGTGACTTTAGAAAGCTTCTCCGCAAATGAAGACTCAAGGATATCCTTGTCTTTGCCAACATGACTTGAAGAAGCTTTTTCAATTGCCAATTCTGCCGCAACCATCCTCTCTTGTTGTTCCAAAGAACACTTCTCTTTCGCTAAAACTTCCTTCTCAAATTGAAGGCCCTTGTATTTCTCCTTCCAGTTGTCCGCTTCAGTTCGATAATCATTGGCTTTCTGCTCGGTATGAACAATCCTTTTCATAAGCTTTGTGCCTATCAAATTGATCTACAAAGTAAATGAAAGAAGTTATGGTTGAGCAAAAGTAAATAACCACGAGAAAAAGAGAAGTAAAAGTTAAGGCTCGAACCTTCAGAGATGAATGAACAATATAATTCTTCCACGTCGAGGAACTGTGACTCTCCAATTTTGCCTTCTCAACTAGGCCAAGTAAAGGCTTCAACCATACATCAGCTTGACCAGATTTCTTCAGCAAATTTCCATTCTTAGGAACTTCAATAGTAATCTTCTTCATTGCTAAATTGCTACTAGAAGGACCGACTTCTGCATGAGAAGTAGTAAAAATTGGTATAGTAGAAGAAGTGGAAGCAGTCACGGGGGGAGCAGTAGCAGTAGCAGCAACAACGGGAAGGGTAGGTTGAGAATGAATGGGGACTGACATTGGAAGAAAAGCAAGGGGAAACTCTTCAAAAACGGGACCAAAGTCTTCACTATCAAAACCATGGGTAAACAACTGATAAGTAGAATCACGAGGAGGAACATTCATCTCTTCATCAGAAAGAACTAACGTAGAACTTTTGGGCTCATCTAAAAGCTTAGAAGGAACTGAACTTGGAGGAGGGGTGGTTTCATCATCTGAAATAACGCGCCTCCTAACCCGAGGCCTGCGCACTAAATAACCCTCTTCTTGTTCCTCTTCACCTTTAGAGCTACGGGCTCCGTCCGCCTTTCTTTTTGATGAAGAGCTCAAAATCCTTTCTAGATACGGAAAGTCTTGAAGAAGTAATAGATGCGGGACTGACACCACGAATGGGAAATCCTAGCAAAAGAGAAAATTTAGGAACTCTTAAATTAACACAAAGAGAAGAAGAAAATTTTAAAAAAAGGAAGGGTGTCCCGCGTTTTAACTTTCCATCCAAACCTATGAGAAAGGTATTTCCAAGACCTTCTCTCTATGGGAGCAACTGGCAATAACTTTTCTACCCAAGCACGGAAGTTAGGGATCTCTTCAAAAACTTCCATGGTTGCTGAAAAAGTAGACACGGGAGCATAAGTTTTTCTTTTTTCAAAAAAAAGAAGGGAACTATAAAAAAAACTTACATGCAAAATTCCACTTTTCTGGAAAGAGCATATTCTCTTCACCCACCAAAGCACTTGTGGGAGTAGCAACAAAACGGGCATACTAGCCACGATCTCTATCATCCTCAGGGCTAACCAATACCCTTTTGCTTCTGGCCACGAAAGTAAAGACCCCTTAACGAAATAGTTTAGGGGAATACAGATGAAGCAAGTGGTGAAATGTGAAAGGCAAGGAAGCCAAGTTGGATAGATATCGAAGACATGAAACAACCCTCCAAATAATGGGACCAATCTGTCCTAACCAAACATTAAAGAAGCAGAAAAATTCAATAATTACCGGGTCAATAGGTGGTCTAAAACCTAAAATGAAAGGATATGTATAAATAAAGGAATAGCAGTCTAATATGAAGTTATTCTTTGGTTTGAACCAGGAACTAAAACTTGGAAATCAGACTTCCAGTAGCATTCTCTTCGAACAAGAGAGATCAAACCAGTAGTAATATGGGTAGGATAAAGATCGGCACGATCATGGGAGGCTAAAGAAGAAACTTGGTTCCTAATTATTTCACGGTCAGATGAGAAAGAAAATTCTTGTGGGACGATTTCATCAACCATTGGTTCACGCATAGGTTCATTCGATTCCCTTTTTCTGGCAGACGATCTAGGAGTTAAAATAGCCCTAGGTTTAGAAGAAGAAGGAGTAGAAGTGTTGGTTTGAGAAGAAGAACCACGAATGGACAAAGATCCTAAACTGCGCAGTCTGCCACCTCTTCTACTCCTAACAGAAAAAGATGAAGGAGGAAGTCCATCAACAATTACTACTTTGTGAGGATAGGGATTTGATGAAGACATGGTTGTATAAGGAATTAAAATAAGTAATATGTGCTAAAAAATAAGGACAAGCAAAGAAGAAGAACACTGTAGAATGAAGGTTTCGTAAAACTGAAGGCACATGAGGTATTTATAATAAGAATTAGCCATCATATAAAGTAAGTCATGATGAAGTGTCATAATAGAACCATCACTTCGTGACTGACGCAACCGTAGAAAAGCCCTAAAAATGCTGAGGTACTGCAGATCCAATCATCGAAAGCCACATGGCATATGCCTTAAATGGAAGTGACATACGACGCGTTGATTTTGAAGAAAGCACAATGATGATTGGGAAACGGCGGCAAAGAATTCCCGCCATAAATATATACCACTTTCCAAATATTCTATTGATGAATATTCAGTAAGTGGAGGGACTATCTGTATTGGTGGTAAATAAATGGTACACGTGGAATTATATTTAGCTGACAGAGCGTGATACATGGCCCAATGGGGAAATGACAACTGGAATATTACGTTTAAAAAACGTATGAGCTACAAGAGGAATGAGTCAATTATCCACGAGATAAATGAGATCAACATTCAAATCTAAACATCTACTGAAGAGGCACGGACTGAATAAATCAAGACCGTAAAGAGGGAAGATTCGTGAATCTCCAATTAATGAGGAAGGGGAATGAGAATCGTTACATAATCTTCATGCACAATTACGATTACCAGTTATAACGGACCATTAATTTCATTAATGGTCATAATGATTCCATCACAAATAGTAGGAACGTTATATTTGTAAACTCCTATATAGGGGAAGAGAATTTCATTTGTAAACGGACATTCTGAGTATTAAGTAAATTTATTCACTTTTTCTTGTTTATTGCAATCGACTTTCTTACTATTTGCTAACTTTACTTCCTTTTGTACAAATAACTGAGAAAGTGAATTATTTGGTTATCAGTAATCCGAATTTTTAAAAAAATAGGCTTTGACTAAAAATTCTATTTTTTGGTTAAACAAGCACAAGAACAAAATACGGATTAACCATGCTAGTGGTAGGTTTTATAACTCTTTTATGGTTGCGACATAATGATTTTTTTTTTTTTTTTTTTTTTTTTTTTTTTTTTGTAATGTTTGATAATAAATAAAGTATCAAAAAAGAGCTAGCTTTTCATGCCAATATTAATATTTTAGCATCTTTCTAGTCTTTTAATAAACAAGATTTGCCGGTAGCAGCTGATAAATGCTAAGTAAATGATTACAGTGACTGTTTTTAGTGTGATATTAAAGTAAATGACATCGACTGTTTAAGTATAATGAGTATTAAACATGGTACAGTGTAAATTAATGAGGCGGCTTTTCATTATTATAGGTTAGTCAAACATTTTGCTGTTTTATATTTAAAATATTTCAACTTTTCAACATCAATTATTAGACTTGTCACAATCATTGTATGCTGAAATGGTTAAAAATCCCCATTTCCAGCAAAAGCTCGCAGCAACAGTGGACCATGTCATGGATTATAAAATGTCATGGTTATATAAGAAGGAAACTTTACAAAATGAAATAATGTTGGAGCTGTCATCAAAAGTTTCTTTAATTTTGTTTTTCAAAAGTTAAATTTCTAGTACCCTTAAGGAACATGAATAGAAAGAACAATTACGTAATAGAGTATTTCATCCAGATAACCAATTGAAGTTTGAAAAGTAGGTGAGAGTGCAAATAACTAGATTTCAGACACTAAGATATTATAACCAAAAATATTTTTACGATTTCTAACATTGAGTTGTCAAAAAAGAAAAAATACTATCAGTTTGCCATATGTCTGAATATTTTAGTAATTACCTTGGCAATCCAGCACAAGATAACAATTTCTTCTCCTTTTTTAGATTTATATGGATTTCAGATGCTAAGATATTATAATTAAGCACACTTTACGAATTATAATATCGAGTTTTCAAAAAAGAAAAGAATATCAATTTGCCATGTCTATGGCAATCCAACACAAGATAACAATTTATTCTCCTCTTTCAATTAACTTATGTTACGCTACTGCCATTTGATGAGTTAAAAAAAAAAATTCTTTGATCATAATTTTTAAGTACGTTAAATAAAACCTATAATATTTTATATGTAATTTTTAAATATATAAATTTTATTTAAAAAACTTGATATATCTATATTCGAATTTAAACCATACAAAAAGAAGTTTGAGGAATTTTTGCCACCTGAAAGGAAACGGAGGAAACAAAAAGTAGCACTTATTAAAAGTCGGAAAGTAAAGTGAGATGACCCATCAACAGTGAATATATTCCAATACATATAATATTACAGCAACTTTTTCCCTACTGAAAAGAAGACACAGCAAATAAAATGAACAGAATCAGAGTGGACCAACCCAAATTATTTGAAATAAAAGAAAATCTAGCACTAGTACAGTAATAGTAATACTTTCCTATGATTCATGATCAATTTACTTTTTTATTTTGATTCAAAATAAGTGTTCAGTTATATAATTAAAAAAGAATTTAATTTATTTTTATAAAATAATCTCTATGTACATATTTCTAAAAAGTTTTTTTATTTTTCATATTAAATATTTAATTAGAAATAATTTAATCATAATAAATATTTTTATATAAAATTTAATATCTTTTTAATAAATATATTAAAAATAAATTGGTCATTTATTGTGAATCGAACGACAAAGAGAAAATATATATTTATTTCAGGCTTGCAGAGGGTGACATGTAGCCACTACTGATCGACCAGAGGTGAAAACAAAAAGAGAAGAATAAAACAAAAAAGAGAAGTTCAGTCAAAACACGCAAGTGAATTATAAACTGGGGTTTTGTTTTTAAATATGGAGTATATATAGTGTATCTGTATTCTATAATGGATAGGTACCTAATAAAGCGTCATCAGCAGCGATAGCTGGGACATTGGCAGCAGTTCTCAAGTGCACATAGATATTGCACTACCCTCTGCACTACCATATTTTACCCCGTATGCTAGACGGAGTTAAGATTTTAAGTTTATGAATTTTAAATTAAGGACGATTGTTTCAAGTGATAATAATTGGATTCTTAATTTATTAGTATTTTATAAAAATTTTAATACAAATACGTTATTTGAATAAAAATTAGTGGGTTCGATTGAATCCGTACTCGGACTTCTAATTTCGCCATTATTTCTAAGGGGTCATTTGGTAGTGTGTATAAGAATAGTATGAAATAAGGTGTATCAGTAATGCATCGTTAGTAATGCAAGTTTTAGTTATGCAAATGTTATTTCTTATCTACTGTTTGGTGTGGTGCATTAAAAGTATAATATATTTCATAATCTTTAAGAAAAATAGTTGCTTACAAAAATACCTTTGATATTCTCTAGCTTTAAGGTACTTTAAGGACAATTTTATCTTTAATCATGCTAATTAAGGGTGTCAAACGGGCCGGATTGACCCGTTTCCGGACCGACCCTATACGAAAGGGGCCGGGTGGGCTGGGTAGGAGGGGTAGAAGGGGTTGGTCCGTTTATAATTTTTCTACCGGTTACCCGAACCGGTCAAACCGGCCCGGCCCGGTTTTAACGGCTACATTTTTTTTTGTTTTTTTATATTTTAAATATTATTAGACGTATTATGTATTTATGCTTAATGTTTTAGTTTGTTATTTTAATATATTAGACGTATAAATGCAAGTTTGAATTTTAATTTGAAGTATTAAATGTAAACTTTAATTTGCAAGTTTGAAGTTTTGAACTTGTAAATTATAAGTAAATTCTTAATGATATATTCAAATATAAGAATTTTAAAGTCTTTGCATCCTTTATTCAAACACTATTTTTATAAGTTTATTTTTTTATTTATATTTTTACGATAGTTATAACAAATACAAAAAAAAAATAATTTACTGTTAACCCGGCCCGGCCCGGCCCGGCCCAGTTTACATGTACTCTTATGGTTTAATTTTTACCCGGATGAACCCGAACCCGTTAAACCCGTTAAGCCTCAACACCTAATCGGCCCGGTTCGTAACCCGTGCGGTTCACATTTTTTCCTACCCAGCCCGACCCGGCCCACCCGATTAATACCTCTAATGCTAATGCATGCATTAAAGCCTTAGTATTACTAATGCCATGGTTTTCTATGCATTACTTATGCATAGGATAATGACAAGTATGACGTACAACTAATACAAGTATTAATTATACATAAATTAAAAAAATATACCAAATAAAATATTAGTAATACATAAAACTAATGCTTACATTATTTTTTCTAATACCTGCTACTAAACGACCCTTAAGCCTCGTTAAAGAAGGGAATGTTATACTAGATTTTTCTTTTGAAATTTTCCTGATTCAAATCTAAAATTATTTTAATTGTTGAAGAGTTTTATCCCTCTCAGAATAATATTTTGGTGATCGACCCCCGCAGGCTATCAACCCACAATAAAGTCCCTAAATAGCTATCTAATTTTACTTTAATTACTCCATTTTTTTTGTCTTTACTCTAATCATATTGGTAAAAAATCATTTGCACAAGAAGCGTGAGTTTCATTTTCACCAACCTTTTGTCATCTTCACTTTTCCTGATCCACATATAATGGAAACCTTTAAAAAGAAATATGATTTGCCTTTTTATTTTAATAAAATGTGGTTAGGGGGTTAGAAAAATAGTTAGGTATACAAATCTACAGAAATTAATGAAATATATATGTAATTTCTGTAATATTAATTAGGTAACCAGGAGGTTCTTCAGAAGATTTCTCAAGCGTGTGGTGTCACATAGTCCGTCACTCGTGTAAATGGCGGCCCTCACGTGGTTCAATTAGATGGCACGTGCGTCCTTAATCATTATTTCCGGCTTCACGGCGCCGTTACATATTCTTTTTCTATCCTATTTCTTTCTTTTATTATATTTATTATTTATTTATTACTGACAGCTACTCTTTTTTCGAACTTTACACTCGTGTGGTCACCATCTTCAAAAAGGTATCCTGTGATTGTGATTCTTTGACCCATTTCTGATTTGGATATATTATTTCCAATTTTGCAACCACCTCTTAATAGGACAGAGAAGCTTACGGAGAAGAAAGGTTAAAACTTAATTTAAATAAATAGTAGTGCAATTTCTTAAACTTTTGCAAATGTTAATAACTGTTCATAAGAATAAGTGAAAAAGGAGGATTTTTTGGTAGTTAGTGGCTACATAATTACTACTCTTTCGTACGGATTGGCTTTTTAGCTGCTTAAATTAACTTTTATGTTTTTTTTTATAGTTTTTTTCAATAGTTGACAAGGTTAAAATATGCTTAAAATAAATTTAAAATTGCTTAATACAAGTCAAACCCAATAAGTTGGGTAACCTTAACTTATTATTTTTTGACTTAAAAATTATTTCTACAAACAAGCCATTTTTAAGCCAATCAAAAAGGGGTTTTATTCCGAAAAAGTATGATTATTTTATTAGTATATACAATTTTCTTAATTTTTTTTATAATTTATTTCTTTTACTGATCAAGTTTAAATTCCAACATTTCTTAATTTAAAACTCATTTTTGATTATTAAGATTAAAATTACTTAACCACTATCTGTTGAGCTTTTAAGCTTGGTATAGTTTAATTTTAAGTTTGGTGTAGCTTAAAGAGGGTGAATGAGAAATGGAGTGAAAATAAAATATTTGAGTTTTCCTCCTAGGCAAAAGGATATTGTCCCCTATTGGAAGAAGAAAAGACTTTTGATGGGTATATCTATAATTGCTCTTTTTCTAGCTCTTAATCCCGGATATTTTTCAATCTGTTTGTTATTTCCCGCAATTTTCCCACATGTTCCAACACTATGGATGTTCTGAAAGGTTTCAAATCATTTCAAAAACAGTGCCAAATGGTCTATAAATATGCCTTGAATCCCAAAATTTTTACTTAATAAATTTTCTGATTATCTCTTCTTCTTCTGCACAATATTTTTCAGTGTGTTTTATGACCGTTGAGTGGTTCAAAGTTCACCGGAGTTTCTGGTACTAATACACTGGTGAGTTAAATCGTTCTATCTTGGGAGGATAATATTCCAACACCTCGGGTACTTAAGGGGAATAATTTTCTTAAGGACACACTGTGCATTCAGTGGGCTCGATTTATTCCTATACTATTTTCCAGAATTTATTTCGTTAAACTGGTGTTACTAACTTTCTGTTTCTGTTTATATTTCAGAAAGTTTAATGGTTTAATTGTTTATTACAGCAATACAGATTGAACAACAATTTTAAGGAAATTATTTTTATTATATTCTGTATTCTGTTTGTGGAGATTAAAACCTGTGTGGTTTTCTACTCCTTCTGAATTTTACTATTCTGATTTGAAGATATAAAAACTTCATCAGAGTATTGAAATTCAGAAAACGATTTGAAGAACATAAAATTTTTATCGATTTCTGTGAAACAGTATATAAAAACTTCGGTTTTTATTTTTCATACGTACTGTTTATTGTTAATTACAATATTGTTTACTGTTCTGATTTTGCCATTAATTGAACTCTTCTGTTGTTGACAGTGAGAAATAACAATTGATAACGAAAATCCTTCTACGACTGTTGCTGCAACGACGATAGCCTCGTCAAGCCGCACTGTTGTTCCACCGGCCGAGAAACCGGGGAAATTTTCTAGAGCCAACTTCAAAGGATGGCAGCAAAGAGTATTCTTCTGGATTACTACACTTGGTATGCAGAAATTCACTAGTGAAGAACCTCAAGTTCCTGCTGTGAACATGCCGGACAACGAGAAATTCAAGATTGTTGAGGCATGGAAACATGCATATTTTCTTTGCAAAGGCTATATCTTAAGCGCTTTAGATGATGACTTGCACAATGTGTGCAGTGTGATGAATACTTCGAAAGAATTATGAGACGCACTTGAGAAGAAGTATAAAACTAAAGATGCATGCTTGAAGAAGTTCGTGGTTGCCAAGTTTCTAGACTATAAAATGATAGACAGCAAAACTGTTGGAACCCAAGTTCAGGAGCTTCAATTTATTCTTCATGACCTTATTGCTGAAGGTATGGTCATGAATGAAACATTTCATGTGGCTGCAGTGATTGAAAAATTGCCTCCTTCGTGGAGAGATTTCAAGAACTATCTTAAGCAAAAGCGCAAATAAATGAAGTTGGAAGATCTTGTGATACGTCTCAAGATTAAAGAAGACAACAAAACAGCCGAGAAGAAGTCTTGTGAAAATTCAACGATCATGGGAGCTAATATTATTGAGGAGACTGCTCCAAAAAGTAAGAAGAAGAAGAGGTCTTCTGGACAGGCTAAGGATTTGAACAAAAAGAAATTCAAGGGCAACTACTACAATTGTGGAAAAGTTGGTCACAATGCCTATGATTCTCGTCTCCTGAAAAAGGATAATAAGAAGGGACAGACCAACGTAGTGGAGAAGAATGATGACATTGATGATCTTTGTGCAATTCTTTCGGAATGCAACTAAGTTGGAAATTGGAAGGAGTGGTGGGTTTACTTTGGAGCCACTCGACATGTTTGTGCTATCAAAGAAGCATTTGCGACTTACTCTACTACTGGTCCTAAAGAAGAGCTTTCCATGAAAAATAATGCACTAGCCAAGATTGAAGGTTATGGGAAGATATTCCTAAAGATGATTTTCGGCAAGGTGTTAATGCTCAACAACGTTCTTCATGTCCCTACTATTAGGAAGAATTTAGTTTTTACTTCTTTACTTGTGAAGAATGGATTCAAATGTGTATTTGTTTCTGATAAATTTGTTGTAAGCAAGAATGAAATGTATGTTGGAAAAGGCTACCTCACAGAGGGCATTTTCAAACTCAATGTAAGGGTTGTTGACAATATTAATAAAATTTCAGCTTCTTCTTATTTATTGGAGTCAAATATTTATGGCATATTCATTTAAGACATGTCAATTATAAAACCTTGCGGAAGTTAATTAATTTAGAAGTATTTTCTAAATTCGAGTGTAATAAATCAAAATGTCAAATATGTGTTGAATCTAAGTTTGTAAAACATCTTTATAAGTCTGTTGAAAGGAATTCAAATCCTTTAGACTTAATTCATACTGACATTGATGATACGAAGTCGAGACTCTCCCGAGGTGGGAAAAGTATTTTATTGCTTTTATTGATGATTGCACCAATATTGTTATGTTTATTTGCTTAATAATAAGCATGAAGTAATTGAAGCATTTATGTAATACAAGAATGAAGTGCAGAATCAATTAAATAAAAAGATCAAAATGATTAGAAGTGACAGGGGTGGAGAATATGAATCTCCGTTTGCAAAAATATGTCCGGAATATGGAATTATCCATCAAACTACTGCACCTTACACACTTCAATCCAACGGAACTGCAAAAGGAAAATCGGATATTAAAGAAAATGATGAATTATTTATTAATAAGTTCCAGATTACCGCAGAGTTTGTGTGTATGGGGGGGGGGGGAGGGGAAGCTATGCTTACAACTAATCTAATACTCAACAGAGTACCCCACAATAAAACGTAATCTATTTCATATGAAAAATGGAAAGAAAGAAAACCCAACTTGAAATATTTTAAAGTGTGGGAGTGTCTAGCAAAGGTACAAGTTCCTTTACCTAAAAGGGTTAAAATCGGACCAAAAACTGTAGATTGCATTTTCATTGGATATGCTACAAAAAGTAAAGCATGTCGGTTTTTGGTTCATAAATTCGATAATCCCGAGATTCATGTTAATACGGTAATGGAATCAGATAATGCAGAATTCTTTAAAAGCATCTATCCGTATAAATTGAATGCGAGTCATTAAGTGAAAGACCTAAACGACCTAGGGAAGAACCAAAGGAAAATACTCCAAGTGTAGAATATCCAAGCGTAGCAAACGTCAAAGAACATCTACTTACTTTGGACCAGATTTTGTGACATTCTTGCTTGAAAATGAGGCTCAAACATTTAAAGCAACTATGTCGTCTTCTAAATCAGCATTTTAGAAAGAGGCAGTCAATAATGAGATTCATTTAATTTTGGATAACTATACATGGGAATTGGTTTATCTTCCTCCAAAAAATAAGCCTTTAGGTTTGAAATGGATCTTTAAACAGAAAATGAAAGTTGATGGCACTATTGACAAATATAAGGCAAGACTTGCTGTAAAAGGTTATAGACAAAAGAAAGGACTTGATTACTTTGATACTTACTCATCAGTAACGAGGATAACATCTATTAGGGTGTTAGTGGCACTAGCGGCCGCGTAAGGTCTTGAAATCCATCAAATAGATGTTAAAACAACTTTCTTAAATGGAGAATGGGAAGAAGAAATTTACATGTTGAAACCTGAGAGTTTTGTGGTTCCTGGTAAAGAAAAGAAAGTGTGCAAACTTGTTAAGTCGCTTTATGGACTTAAACAAGCACCCAAACAATGGCATGTCAAATTTGATCAAATAATATTGGCAAGTGGGTTTAAAATCAACGATTATGACAAATGTGTTTACATTAAAAACGGTTCAGGTCATGAAGTCATTGTTTGTTATATGTTAATGAGATGTTGATAATAAGCAAAAGTATGTCAGATATAAACGCTACTAAGCGCATGTTGGCTAGAAAACTCGACATGCAAGACTTAGGAGTTGCTGATGTGATATTAGGAATCAGAATTCACAAGACTCCACATGGTCTAGTATTATCACAATCTCACTACATTGAAAATGTACTTGACAAGTTCAAGTATTTGGATTTCAAAATTGCCAAGACTCCAATTGACGTGAGTTATGCACTTCAAAAGAACGAAGGTGAAAGTGACTCTCAAATAGACTCTGCAAGAGTATTGAGAAGTTTGATGTATATCATGAATCTTACGCGACCAGATATAGCATGTGCTATTAGCAAACTGAGTCGGTTTATAAGTAATCCCACTCAAATACATTGGATGGAAATGAAACGATTTTTGGGGTATCTGAAACATTTATAACAAATATCCCTCCGTGATCGAGGGATATAGTGATGAAAATTGGATCACCGGATCATCTGAAGTTAAATCCACGAGTGGATATGTTTTTACAATTGAGGGTGGAGCAGTGTCTTAGAAATCATCCAAACAAAAATGCATTGCCCGTTCTACAATGGAATCTGAATTCATATTTTTAGATAAGTCCGGTGAAGAAGCTGAATGGCTCCGGAATTCTTGGAAGATATTCCATTTTCACCTAAACCTTTGGCACCTATTTGTATACATTGTGATAGTCAAGCGGCAATAGGCAAGGCTGGGAGCGTAATGCATAACGAAAAATCTCATCATATACGAGACACAATACCGTTAGACAACTACTCTCTAGTGGTGTTATCACAATTGACTACGTAAAGTCAAGAGATAACGTGTCAGATCCACTTATAAAAGGCCTATCTAGAGAGGCAGTTGAAAGATCATCAAAGGGAATTGGGTTAAGGCCTAGGACAAGTCTTCATGGCGGTAACTCTACCTAGCAGACTGGAGATCCCAAGAGCTAGGTTCAAAGATATCAAACAAAGTTATGAATGACGGTTCAACATTGTCAAATAACTCAACTCGTTCTCGTGATGAAGACATTGTTCAAAAATTGAGGTAAAGCATTAAGGCTTTTTGATGAGTAAATAAAGCTTATAGTTTTTTAATGATTTGCTATGTCTGGAAGGATATGACCAGATAGTGTGTCTTTAGGATTACACGTTTAGGAATCACCTATGTGAGTGTGAAGTGTAAGACACTTCAAAGGGGATGATAAAGGCCTATTCTCTAAGCACTCATGAAACCAGGCGGTGTTCATGGATGAAACGAACACAACCCTAAGAACCATAGATGGTTAAGGATTGATTCAGTGACTTATGTTGTCTAGATATACAACAAAGCTCGACAATTCAAAGATATCAAAATCTACCGATTGACCGAGTATATCCGAAAAAAGTTCATTACGAAAAATTCAAAGGGAAACCTACTTATCCAGATGCAATTAATTCTTGCATGTAAAACACACACGCGTCCGTGCATTCCTTTATTTTATAGCCATTCCCCATTCATGTGGGGATTATTTGGTTTTAAGCTTGGTAGAGCTTAATTTTAAGCTTGATGTAGCTTAAAGAGGGTGAACAGGAAATGGAGGAAAAATGAAATATTTGAATTTCTCTCCTTGGCAAAGGGACATTGTCCCATATTGGAGGAAGAAAAGACTTTTGATGGGTATATATTCAATTTCTCTTCTTCTAGCTCTTAAAAAGTTGAGAAGAAGGCAAGCCTCACGTCGTTGTCGTTGTCGTCGTCGCTCGCTTGGCTCGGCTTCGGCTTCGGATTCGGCTTCGGATTCAGATTCGGATTCAGATTCGGATTTGATCAAAGATTGATTGATTAATCTTTTTGGACAAAATTCCTTTCAAATTATTTAATTAATTAATAAACAAAAATTCAATGCGGAATAACCCATGACCCGCGATCCGGTCCGATTTTCTTTTCCGGATTATTTTAAATCCGTTTTTTAATTTTCCCGCAATATTCCTACATGTTCCAATAGTTATGGATGTTCTGAAAGGTTGCAAACTTTTTCAAAATTAGTGCAAAATGGTCTATAAATATTCCTTGAATCCCAAATTTTTTACTTACTAAATTTTCTGATTATCTTCTTCTTCTTCTGCACAATATTTTCCAGTGTGTTTTACAGCCTTCGAGTGGTTAGCTGTTACATCGGTGTTTTTGGTACCAACATGCCAATGAGTTAAATCGTTTTATCTTGGGAGGATAATATCCCAACACCTCGTGTACTTGAGGGGAATAATTTCCTTAAGGACACATTGTGCATTCAGTGGGCTCGATTTATTCCTATACTATTTTCAGAATTTATTTCGTTAATATTTCAGGAAGTTTAATGATTTAGTTGTTTATTACAGCAATACAGATTGACTAACATTAGTTATGCTGACATATTTCTTATATAATCAAATATTTTATTTTAACTTGTTGTTTTTTCTTCTTATGCAGACTATCAGTTGCTACAAGCCTCTTTTCTACATTAATTGTTTCTTAATTACTAGCTAATTATATGTAGCTAAGCAATATCAAGTCAAATTTATTTTTCTTTTTTCATAATACTCATTCTTTTTGTTAATTGTCAAGCTGTGACTAAAGCTCGAACTTGTTGAAAAGGGTGGAAATCAGCAGACCAATCAACCTTGGGAAGGATTATATTAATCTCTCTTTTCTTTTCTTTTTTATATTCCGTCCAAACATTTTTGTGGTTGTGCAATGGCCACCTTCATATATAGTAAAGCTTTAATTTGTTGGGGTTCTAGTTTATAATAATATATAAGCGCTATGTATAATAATTCCCAATTTCATTTCAAATACAAATGATAAAAGGGCAACTTTTTTGTCAAACCAATCCACGTACAGTTATGTCACCTTAGATGATTTATTATAGTAACTAGTCTCTTAGGGTACACGCATTGTGCATGTATTCCATATTCATAAGTATAAAAATATAAAGAATCGCATAATTAATAATGTGCTTGAGTTATAAAATAAAAAAATTAAACATATCAATTCATGAAAAATGATGAATGTTGGTTTTTAGTTGTAATCTTCATTTTATATTTGTGGTGCTCAATATAATTTTTCTCTAAATTCATAAAAAATGTTGGAGTTTAGAGACAAATTTTGAAAGAAGATTCGCCTCAGGAAGACAATTAAGAACAATTTCATGCATTTCTTCGTGTTTTGATTGTTATTGCTTCTTTTTAGTTTTTACAAATAAAAATAATGGTTTTACTTGCAAATATATGTTTTAAATAGGTAACTTATTAATTTATGTTAGTCTTAAATCATCTCAATTTTTAAATATTGAAGTGCATTTATAACTTTATCGAATAATTTTTTTATTTTTAATGTGTTCAAATAAGAAAATTTGTATAAGATGAAATATTATCCTACATATTTGTTCAAATGAGAAAAAATTTAGTAAGCAAATTGTAATTTTAGCTAAGAAGATTTTTTTCTAAAATTGTTCAAATGAGAAAAACTGAGGAGGGGATTCAAATCGATAGGCGATCTCCCCCAATTTATGCAAATAAAACTTAAGCAGTTTTAGAGTCATAAGCAGTTAGGAATTCATACCTAAAATTTAAATAAGAAACAATTTATTGAGCCAAATTTTATTTTTACCACAAAATATTAAATATTAGCAAAAAAATTAAATACTATTTTTTCAAATGTAAAATTAAATTTTAAAAAAAGTTTTCTGATTATTCTCTAGAGCAATTGCTCATCCATTTAACCTAATTATATTCCATACATTAACTCTAAGTAAAAAAAATTAGGAGAGCGTTGATTTGTCTATATTGAAATTTATTTGCTGATTATTCTCTAGAGCAATTGCTCATCCATTTATGAGTCTATTTATCTGGACGTGTTTTATTCAATTAGGGTGTTTTCCTCTTTTCACATGTAAGTTTCAATTTGTCTTTTACGGAACTCACTTTAGAATTTTTATAATTTATAGAAATCAAGCTATTCAAAAGTTAATTTTAATATCCTAATTATTAGGACTTTATACATAATTCAAATAGAAAATAATTTAATAAATATGGTTTTAGTTGATTCGATTCAAAATCCTAAATATTAAGAAAATAACCTAAATTATTATATTGTCTAATGTGTAACGACCCGACCAGTCGTTTTGAGCTCTAGCGCGTCGTTCAGCTGTTTGAGGCTGTGAGCAGCTTCATTTCAGGTATTATGACTCGTGGGTGTGTTCGGAATTGAATTTCAGGAAGATTAGAGTTGGTTTGGAAAGAAAATTCTTATTTCAGAAGTCTTAAGTTGGAGAAATGGACTAAGATTGGAATTTTGAGTAAACGACCTCAGAATCAGGATTAGGGTTCCTGCAGGTTCATATGATGATTTCATACTTGGCCGTATGTCCGGATCGGTTTTGGATAACCCGGGAGCGTTTCGATGCATATTGTGGAAGTCAGCATTTTTGAAGAAATTTTCTAAGTTTGGCTTGAAGCGCATTTCGGTGATGTTGATGTCTGTTTGGGATTCCGAGTTTGGGAATAGCTCCGTATGGTGATTCTGGAGTTGGGAGCGCGATCGGAAGTGAATTTGGATGTCCGTAGGTCATTTTGAAGTCATTTGGCTAAAGATAGAAATTTGAAGGTTTTTGAGAAATCCAACTGGAAGTGAAAATTTTGATATCGAGATCGGAATGTGATTTCGAAAGTTGGAGCAGGTCCGTAATGTCGAATATGACTTGTGTGCAAATTTGGGGTCAATCGGACGTGATTTGATAGGTTTCGGCATCGGATGTAGAAGTTAAAAATTTCTAAGTTCATAAAGTTTGAATTTTGGTGCGATTCGTGATTTCGGCGTTTGATGTGATTTGAAGTCTCAAACAAGTTCGTAGGATGTTATGGGACTGAGTCGTGTGATTGGACGGGATCCCGGGGGCCTCGGGTGTGCTTCGGGGTGGTTTCAGACCATTTTTCCCCTACTTGCTACTACTGTTTGCTGGTGTCACTGGTAAGCTATGCGATCGCGGCCCATAGTGTGCGATCGCGGAGAAAGAATTTGAGGGGCTGGAATTTTGTCTTGTGCAATCGCAGTGGTAGTTGCGCGAGGGGAATTGCCCTGTGCGACCGTAGGGGTTGTTGTGCGATCGCACAAGAGTGTGTTTGGGGGCTTCTGGGGCTTGGCTTGTGCGAATGCACAAGGGTATGTGCGAACGCACAGTAGAAGAAATAAGGGGGCTACAACTTTGGCCTGTGCGAACGCAGTTGATGGGTTGCGATCGCACTGAGTGAATTTGTGAGGCGGCATAGTTGGCCTATGCGATCACGGAGCATGTTGTGCGATCGCATAGGAGGGTCACCTGGGCAGTGTGTTATTTTAACGGGATTTTGGCCATTTCATCCATTTGTTTCATTGATGTGGGCGATTTTGAGTAGCTTCAAGAGGGGTTTTCCACCAAGCATCACTAGGTAAGTAATTTCTTCATGTTTTTAAGATTTATACAAGGATTATACATGAATTAGACATGGAAATTAGTAGAAAAATTGGTATTTTGGAGGAAAGACCTAAAAATTTATATTTTGGATTTCTACCACGAATTGAGCATGAATATTTGAGTAAATTGTATATTTGAGCTAGTAACGCTATGGGTAGGGTATATCTTTAAGAAATTTCGAATTCCGGATACGTGGACCCGAGGACATTTTGGTCATTTCACTGAGCGGAGTTGGGAAATTATATAATTTGAAATTGTTGCAAATATTAGAGTATATTTCATTGGTTTTTCGTTGTTTGGATAGTTTCGGAGTGTCGTGCGACGTTTGGAGTCATCGGAAGGGCTTGGAGGACGGTTATGAAATTTCGGAGCGAGGTAAGTCTCCTTTCTAACTTTGTGAGGGGGAATTGTTCCCCTAGGTGAATCAATTAAGTATATGCTATTATCTTCGGGGGCTACGTACGTACGAGGTGACGGGAGTCTGTGCGTAGCTACTATTATGCCATGTTCGGGTAGTCTAGGACCCACTAGCATGCCTTATGTGGTGTACCTGTGATCCTGCCTGTAATATTAAACTGCCAATATAATCGAAATCGTAATTGAATATCTAAAGAAGGCTAGAGTTCATTTTTTTAATCATCTAGAAAGAGAATTGATTTCCTCTGTGGATAAATGTATACTTGATAAGGTTATATTGTTGAATATTATTAAACTTGGCAAATGAGTTTCAAAACAAAGATTTAAATGCTATTTTTCGTGTTCCTTTAAGAAGAATTTTACCACTTTCCTGAGTAAATGCTTTCTTGATAAAAATGTGGACTTATTGTGTGAATATGTGTATCTACGGGTGCCTGAGTCGCATGTATGATTCGCGAGTAGGATAACCCTGTATTTATGTATAACCGCGTCGCATGATCGATTCGCGAGCGGGGCAGATAGATGCATCTATGGTTCGAGCCGTTCGACCATCGGCAGTGCACAATTTATTATTATTGGTCCGCGTCGTTCGACCCTCGGCATTGCTTGTGCATGATATTTACTGCGTAGTTGCTATGATTTTTTTTGCCTGATTACTGGCCTGAAATTTTAAGTTGTCAATTGAAATGACATAGATTTAAAGTTATTAAAAAGATTTTGGAAGAAGTTGTTCCTTCCCGTTGATTAATCGTTATTTGATTAAATCACTCATGTTGATTAATTGTTATTAATGACGAAGATATAAAGTGTTAAATGTGAACGGAGTTGATAATATTTATTCCTTTTTCTAATAAATTGCATATGATAATCATGCTTAGCGTCATACTTGAATATTCTAAATTGACCTTTAGCAAGTATCTAATTTGACCTCTTGCCACTACCTCTCTGAGGTTAGGCGGGCGACTTACTGAGTACACGTTATTTTTGTACTCATGCTACACTTGATGTGCATTTTATTGCACATGTACTTTCATAGCAATGTGGAGGATTCAGAGACTTAGGCGAGCTGTATCATCCGGAGGCGATCTGCAACTGACAGAGTCTCCCTCGTATTGTATTTATTTTCATTTTAAATTTCCTTGTCCAATTTATATTTCGGACAGGCTTTGTGATGATTGTATAAATTCTTAGAAATTGCTCATGTACTTGTGACACCGGGTTCTGGGATGTGTTGTGATATATTTGCTAAAGTGTAATATTCAAACCATTATTTTACTTAACAGATTTTATTTGGTTAATATGTAATAAAGTGAAATGAAATATTTTTTTTCATAATTGTTAAAACCGGGAATTTTTTTAAATTAATAAATGATTGGCTTGCCTGACAATGATGTCCGGCGCCATCACGACCTTATGGATTTTGGGTCGTGACATAATGTAAACTTCATTTTTTAATTAAGGTTAAAAAAGACGAACGACATTTCGCTAAGGACCTTCGTGCTTTTAATATAGTATAGATATAGATTAGAATTATGTTGTAAGTGTCATCTTTCTCCTATTACATGTTGTTAACATATATTAATTAAGACCTACAAAAGGATATTATATCTATGGTCGTCCCTTCTTTTAAAATGCACATAATTTCTCTTTAACAAATTCTTTTAATTAAGTATCTCTAATCCTGACTTTTGATTAATTACGTAAGTAACGAAGCGTTCATATTATTGTGGATTAAATTTAATCACTATTGTTGTATTACGGCTGCACGTCTAATATATTTTATTGAACCCTTTGTTTATAATATTTGTTACGGTGGATCGGAGATGGCCTTTCCGTTTCACCTTTTTTAATTTCTCTCACTTATTGACCATATAAAACTCCTGTCTCTAAATCATGTCGAGAAGACAAAAATTTACTTTCTTGAGGAAAATATTTCCAACATCCCTTACATATTCTCATGTCGAAAATGTGAAATTAAAATTTGTAAAAGCAATAAAGTGCTTAATTAAAACTTAGTATGTTGTGACACTTAATAAGAATAATTTAACTTGTCTGGGTACATTATTAAAGAAAAAAGTGTGACAATCAAGTATTATCAATTTTAGTACGTAATTTGATTTTAAATATGACGATGATCATGATGGATTGTGAATGAAGGAAATAATTATAATAATAGAACTAGCCCTAAGAATAATATTTAAATTATTATTTATTATAATAGAGCTAACCCTCGTAAGATTTAAAGGGACAAGGACTTCATGAATCTTGGCCCTATAATTTGGGAACCCACACAAACCAATCTCTAATGCCTTTTACTTTTTCAAGAAAATTTGATAATGATTTTCTCTATTATAATAATAAAATTAGCCCTAATAAGATTTAAAGTCCATGACGTTTTAGCTTGAATTAAATAAGGGGTGAATTGAGATGTTGAGTCAAAAGAAGATGACAAATGGTTGTGGAAAAAGAGATTAATGTCTACTAGTAAAGATAAGGATAGTCAATTGAATCCTGGCCCTTAAATTGGGTTAGGCCACCAATCTTATTGGCCATTGCATCCAGACAAAGCCTAATTTGGAACCGTCTCTATGTTTTAAATTACAAAGTGAAGTGAAGATTTAGTTTACTTAGTTGACTTGTTATTTAATTATTTTTATCAAATAAATTTTACCTCGTATAGCCAAGGTTGATATCTTATTTATTATAAATAAATACTTTTAAAAAATTATCTTATAATTACCTTTTAATTTTTATAGCAAAATATTTATTTATGATCTTCCTACCTTTAAGCCATTAAATACGTGTGTATAATTTTTCTCTCTTCCCTTTCCTCTTTTTTCTCTTTTTCCCCTGGTTTTTTTTCCCTTGCTTTTAGAAACCCTAGCAGGGTTGTGTTCCGCCAATGACAGATCCTGTCGGCGATCACTTCCCCCCTTCCTTGTTGTGTCACGCCTAACTCCCTCCTCCAGCCGGCGATACCTTCTTCTTTTTCTGAAATGATGATTACATTAGAAAACTATGTGGTTTCCAAACGTGACGATCTAAAATAGTTGAAGTTGAAAAACTCGAAGATTCAACATCTTTCACGCCATTTTGAATGGAAAGTAGAGAAGTGATTTTTTTGCTTAACAACTCGTTATTCAAAATTCACGGTCCAACTAATTCAATTTCATTCTACGAGATTATAAAAAGAAGATTTCGACAAAGTGAAGGAATGCAAAAATAAAACGGCAAAAGAAAAAAAAAGTAGTTGCTTTGCCTTGAAGAGTCTGTTACCTTTTTTTTCATTGTATTTCAATGTATCTCGCTGTATTCCATGTATTTCATTGTATTCACTGTCTTTTTTTTTTCATTGTATTCCAATGTATCTAGTTGTATTCCATGTATTTCATTGTATTCACTGCCTCGCTGTATTTCATGAATATATTTATATATTTTTTTAATTAATATAATTTATGTATTAAGATGTATATATGTATTCAAATGTATCTGCAATATGTATTCATATATTTTTACACTATAGATGACCTGCTATACTTCGTGTATTCAATATATTCTTTTGTATTTAACTGTATTCAATGTAATTATATAATTTTAATATATAAATCTATTTGTAAAGATACCACTGAAAAATATTTTAGTAAAGATACCACTAAATAAAGAAAGGATGGATTGAATCTCTGAAAAATGCTCTGTTTTTGGGGTGTTTTTCAGTTGAGAATCTTTTCTATAACTGGAAATACAAATTTTGTATGTTATAATTGAGTTTGTTGAGTTATATTAGGAGTCTATCGTGTTAATTGATTCACTTACCATTTTTAAACAGTTGAAGACCTTTTTTCCGCAAATTCTATTACTGTATTCACAAATACAGCTCGCGAATACAGTCGAATATATTTTCTGCTTAGCTGGAATACCCTGTTTTTCGCCGAGTTTTGCTACTGTATTCATGAATACAGTAGCAAAAATACATCGAATACAGTCTATAACAACTGAAAACATAGCTATAGGAAGTAATTTAGTAAATGGTAGCTATAACAATCTAATAATCACTAAAACATAGTGGTTTCTGAAAATTTCTCTTTTATCAACCTTCATTATCGAAAGGACTTACAATTCAGAATTAGTCAGATTTACAATTGCCAATTAAAAATTAGGATAATTTAAATTAATTAAAATTTAGTCATTTTTTATGAAACAATAAAATTTGGATAAAATATCCTTAGTTAAAATCCGAAAAAATACCAGCAATATACCGGAGTTAGAAATTCTACGTATGATATTCCAATGATGAAATTCATAAGTTAGAGTTCTTATGTAATATGCTGGAGTCTTATACGCATGAGTTCCATAATCAAGCAAATTATGCTGAATTTTTTCTATGTTTCAGCAAAAGGTATTTTTGTCCATATTTTATTGTCACATTATTTAGTGACTATTTTTCAATTACTTTTCAAATACTGGCTATTTTCTATTACCAGTCAAAAATTAGCCCCCACACTATTTTGACCCGAATGTTACATAAAAGTAACAGGTTCAACTGAGTTATTATTTTTTTCATGGAGTATGCATATATATGTAAAATTTAATTTACTTTTAAAAAGAAATTAAATTTGGAATTTATAATTATAAAGTGTAATAGATTCAGTTATAAATTTTTTAAAATTAAATCTATTAAATTTAAATTCTGAATTTATTTGTACTTTGTGGCATTATATATGGACCTCGACATAGTGGCCTCTCTCATGCATACTATTTTGTGTTTGACCATCTGCATGCTCCTTATGCATGTCAGTTGTCACTTTCTATCTGTGCATTGTTTGTTTTCATCAAAATCGCCACAATTTTGTTATAACTAAGTTGTCAACTAAAGAGATATGATCTAGGGCTACTATAGATCCATTATATTGTTTGGGGGTGAGAGGGACTGAGTAATCATCTACTACGTACGTACCCATAGTTAGGGATGGTAAAATAAAACTAATCCCTAAATTTAATTAGTAAATACACTAAACGTACATTATAGTAGTAATCAAATTTTCCGTATATTATAGTTGTTTACCTTAGAATTGGATAACAATTAAACTTATAAATGGTTTTACGGACACGTGATTTCATCTAGCACAAATTGATAAATGAGACGATTAATGTTGATAATTAACAGTAAGATAAAGCAAACTAGTATAGAAATACAACTTGGCCCTCGAGCTAGATCGCCCTCGAACCGGCTGGGAATATAGTTAAGTAATATGAACTGAACTGAATAACAAGAGAGTTTAAGAGAGAAAAGAATATTCTATTGCTTTGATATGCGAGAGCTGGGTGATTACAAATGATTAGAATCCCTATTTATATAGTAGAGGAATTTCTCTTATGGTACAATTCTAATTACAGAACGAAATCCCATGGTTAGCTAAATAACCGTTCTTGATTTGATTCGTTCCGAGATTTCCACCGCGATCCTCGACCGGTCACGTATATCTCGGCTTTCCATTATTATGCTATCTTCGGTCTTACTCAATGTCTATCCTGTTTGGTCTCGATCATCACTGATCTCGATCTCAATTGGTACTTTGAATCTTGAGCTCGGTACCTTGTCTTCATGTCTCGGTCTGATATAATACGAGGCTGATTTTCAACCCACCATTCTAGTCTCGACTAAACAACAAATTCGGACGAATCCGATTTTAACCGCATACAATAGTAGTAATCAATTTTTTCTTAAGCAAAATAAGTGGCCTTTAATAAATGTTCGTCACAGAAATAATAGGGTGGCAAATTAAAATTCGACGAAATCTCCTGAATTGCAACCTCCCCCACAATAATACTTTGTTGGGGAAAAATATTTTCATTTTATTTGGTGTGATGACTTAAGAACCACTTAGGAAGCATAAGAGTCATAGCTACGAAGCAAAAGCAATGATCGAAGATGATGCAATGAGCAATTGATTCTAGGGATATTCATTTGTTCACATCAAAAAAAGAAAAAAAGGATTCAGCCCGGTAGCATCATGATATGAATTAGCTTTAAGAGCCTGTTTGGACATAAGAATTTTTTTACGCTTTTCAAAAAAAATTATTTTTTTCGAAATCGGTATTTGACCGTAAAATTTTCAATGTTCGCTTGAAGATGAATTTTAGAATTTTTTGAAAATTTTAAAAACTTCAAAAAACTATTTTTTCAAAATTTTCACTCAGTTCACTCACAAAACTTCAAAAATAATCCAAAATTTATATTCATATCCGAACACAATTCTAATTTTCAAGTATCATTTTCACTTGAAATTTATTTTTCTATTTTTTTTGGAATTTTACAATTCTTAAGTCCAATGCCCACAAAGTAAAATAAAAATATATAATTATTTGGTACTAAGACGTGATTATTATTATTATTAGGAAAAAGACACGTGCCTGCTAATGCTTGACGAGCAACAGTCAAATAAACTGAGGCAGCAGCGAATAATTGAGGTCCACCAAAAGAGTACACATGCTCTATCTCATTATGCAATCCCAGCCGTCAATTTTATGCGAAGATCAGTGTATCACAGTCACGCGGGCAAAGGAACAACGCTTTTCTTAAATTATACTAGTAATCATCAAAACGGCTGCACGTGTAATCCTGATTATACGTTGCTGGACCACTTAATCACTTCTTTAGAATTACTTCTTTCATTCACTTTTACCTGTCATGATATATTTTTCGAGAGTCAAATTACATTAATTTTGATCAACGTTTTAATAAATATTTTTTACGTATTGATACGAGAAAAAGTAAAAATTATAGTACTTTTCGTATAGTTTTTGAATATCTAAATTTTAATTTTTAAATGTTAAAAAATCTAACACAAATTAGCTTCAAAAATTAATCAAATTGCCTCTTGAAAAGCGAAATGTGACAAATAAAAGTAAACAAAGAAAGTATTTATGATTCAAAAATCTGGATTTAACTTATAAATAGAGAGAGAATATAACACTATCGAGTATTTTAGTTTGATTTGGCAGATAATTTACCTTTATTTTTCAGGTTATTAATATTAGTTCTTATTACTCCTTTTGTTCTAATTTATGTTGCACTTGTCGCATATCTCGAAATTCAAATTACGTGAATTTTGATTAATATTTTAAAATATATATTTTTATATTGACGTGAAAAAAATTGCATGTTATAGTACTTTCCGCATAGTTTTAAAATTTTAAAAAATATTAAATTTAATTTTAAATATTTATCAAATTAACTCTCTAATCTAAAAATATCACATACGTTAAAACAGAAGGAGTGATAATTACTTGTATTATTATTTTAAGAAGCTTATAATGTAAAGATTCAGCAGAGGCATGGATGCATGAAATGAAGAGCATTATTTAAACAGCCAAACAGCATCAAACTTTGACAGTTTCCCTTTATATATATTGCCCACCTCCAAACATTATCATTATCTTGTCGCCCTCTAACCTCATTTCTTCTTTGTACACACGCAGATTTCTCTTTTGTCTCATTTTCTCTTTTACACAATGAGACAATATGAATCTACCCTTCCAAGAACAAGCAGCTGCAATAGCTCAAACAAGTTGATCCTTCCATCTAATTACCAAAAATCAAATTCTGTTTTTAACGTCCCCTTTGAGGATAATAATTTCTCATATTCACCTATTATTCACAAAAGCCGTGGCGGAGTCAACTTTAATTTTCTCAAGTCTTTTCTTAGAATTATCTCATTCCCCACAATACTTCCTACGTGCATGTGGCTTAATCTCTCGCCCAATCTCTCTGTCATACCCATCTCCCTCGGCCGGAAATTCACCGGAACTTTATTCGGTCATCGGAGAGGCCACGTCAGCTTCGCCATTCAAAATAATCCCACTTCAGAACCAATTCTTTTGATTGAATTTGCCGTCTCTACGTCTGCTTTAGTCAAAGACATGTCATCGGGCCTTGTCCGAATCGCGCTGGAGTGCGAGAAAGCGCCACGTGGCAGCCGGCACGTGAGGCTCTTCCAAGAACCTAGGTGGACTATGTATTGCAACGGCAGGAAGTGCGGGTACGCTCTTTCACGCGCGTGTACGGACTCCGACTGGCACGTGTTGCGTACTGTGCAGAACATGTCGGTTGGAGCCGGAGTTATTCCGGTGCTGGACGATGGCCGGAAGTGCAGTGAGTCGGAAGGTGAGTTGTTGTATATGAGAGCTAGGTTTGAACGAGTCGTAGGGAATCGTGACTCGGAAGCTTTTTATATGATGAATCTTGATGGCAATGGAGGACCTGAGCTTAGTATATTTCTTCTTAGGACATGAAAAAAGAGAGAAAATAAAAAAGAGCGAAAAGGAAGAAAAAATGTATAATCAAATCTATGGTTTGGTTTTACTTGTTTTGTATTTTGTGTCCTTATGCGTGCTTTTTTTAAGTTGAAAGAAAATTTCCATTTTTCTACTTGCATCTCTTATATATTCATCTAATGTCTTATACGCTTATATATTTTAGTCTTCAAAGAAAAAGAGTTTGTCGTTGATGTACTTAAAACTCTACATAAGCCTTAGATTGTTCTTATTTGCATCACAAACATATTAGTGGACGTTTGAACGTTAAGAATTGTGAAAAAATGAAAAAGATTTTTGTATCGGTAAAAATAAATATTACACGTAGAATTAATTATGTGGTTGACATGGTAAGACACGTGGATCATTAGAAAAGCGACAGCCGGAGAGATACATTGAAAGAGATACGAGTCTTAATGGATACGAGCAAATCACTCACGAGATGATAAGAAACAGATGTTCAAATCTTTTTAGAGAATTGAGGAGGCACCGGTAGAATGAACCGAGACAAAAAAAAGGAGTAGATTCATAGATCTTCAATTAATGAGCACAAACGTTATAAAATCTTCACGAAGCAGTTACGATTACCAATTATAATGTTTCATTAGTTATATTAATGCTCATTATGGCTCAATCATTAAAGGATGTAGATGTTGTACTTGAAGGTCCCTATACAAGGGAAAGAAATGTTATTTGTATGGAAACGTTCTGATTATTATTAGAATATACTTATTTACTTGCGCCTTCTACTGATTATTTTGCTATTTCTTATTCTTACTTTTCTTTCTTATTACTGAGAGAATATTGAATTTCTTGATTATCAGTAGCCCGAATACTTCTAAAAATAAGCTTTGACTGAGAATCTAATTTTTTGGTTAAAGAAATTGGTTCCGTTAACGGGAATCTGATAATCTTCTCTTACTTTCCAAATTACCCTCTCTCAATCGAATCATGTTGAACGTCAATAACAACAACCAACAGGTGGAGAGAACTCCAGTTCCCTCACCTCAAGGAACCCCACGTGATTCAAGAGAACCATCACCAGAAAGATCCACTACTCATAACAATGAGCAACTTGGAAATGAACAAGTTGTCGAGCAAGATGCTGTGAAACAATTGATTGCTGAGTATGTGAATGATGCTCTCCAGGCTTTCGTGAGGGGACTACCAGTTGTGCCGCCTACACCTCCACCAAACAATACTGTGACCGCGGAAATTCCACGATCAGGGTTGGCTAATTCTGGAAGTGGAGGAACTCCCAATGAATCACGTGATGGGAGACCAGGTACGCCTAATAATTCTGATTTACAAACTTTAATACTAACCTTGCAGAAACAGGTGAAAGAACAAAATGACCGAATTGAGAAAATACCCGGTGTACCACCTGTAATTAAAGGAGTTGATATCGACAAGTATTCGCAACAACTATGGAAACCAAGCGCAGCTCCATTACCAATTCCCAAAAACTTCAAAATGCCGACATCCCGAAATACGATGGAACAACAGATCCACGTGACCACCTTACTACGTTCACCACGGGAGTAAAAGACAACGATTTAACCAAGAAGGAGATCGAGTCTATGCTGGTCAAAAATTTTGGGGAAACTCTTACGAAATGAGCGCTAACATGGTACTCTCTTTTACCTAAAAAATCTATTGATTCTTTTGCTGAGCTTGCAGATCTATTTATAAAAGCACACTCGGGTGCACAAAAATTTGAAAATAGAATGGAAGATATATTTAAAGTAAAGCAAGGACATACATAGTTGCTTCGAGAATTTATAGACAGATTTCAACGAGAAAGAATGTTGCAACCAAGAGTACCTGACAATTAGGCAGCCATGGCATTTGCAAGCAATTTAAACGAGAAAAGTTCAAAAGCTACGAGGAGGCTTAAAAAGAGCCTACGAGAATTCCCTGCTACAACATGGAATGATGTCTATAATAGGTACAGTACCAAGTTGCGGATCAAAGAAAATATTGTAACTCAATCAAGGGATGAAGAAAAAACAAGTTCGAGTCAGACAGAATCTGAGAAGAGGTCCGATAAAAATAGATACGAACCCTATATGGGACCTTCGGGTCGAGAAGCTCGTTCCAAATTCAAAAATGTGCGGGCTGATCACAGATTCACAAATAGAGATTCAGGTTCGTCATCGTCAAGATTCAGAAAAGATCGAAGTGAACGTAACAGAGATGCTAATGCAAACACAAGGATTGGGGATTACAATTTTAACGTCAGTACCTTAGAGTTGGTTGTTGTTCTAAGAAACATGGGGGATAAAGTTCGATGGCCTAAAGAGATAAGATCAAATCCAAACAGAAGAAACCTAGATTTTTGGTGTGAATTCCATAATGATCACGGTCATAGAACATCAAACTATAGATTATTGCAAGGTGAGGTGGAACACTTGTTGAAGTAGGGTTATCTGACGGAATTGTTCAGCGACAAAGGCAAACAAGCTTACATGAAAAACAGGCAAGAGCCCCTAAAACCTCCATCTCCAAAGAGAATAGTAAATGTGATAAACAGTGGAGGAGAAATCAATGGAGTAACCTATACAGTCGCGAGAAGAATGACAAAGTTCACAACAACTCAGGGGAAGCGAACTCGCCAAACTCTGGAGGAGGACAACATAATATTTGATGATGCGGATGCCGATGGATTAATGATTCCCCACAACGATGCACATGTAATATCCTTATTATACATGACACTAATGTAAAGCGAGTTTTGATTGATCCAGGTAGCTCTGTGAATATTATCCTATCACGAGTGGTGGAAGAAATGTTGATGGGCAACCGTGTAGTTCCAAAAGCACGTTCCTTATAAGGGTTTGATAATTCAACTGTTATTACAAAGGGTGAGATTGAGTTAAGTACATACGCGGAAGGGGTCATTAAAGAAACAAAATTCAAGTGATAAACACGGATATGGCCTATAATGTGATTCTGGGAAGGCCGTGGATTCACGATATGGATGTTGCGCTCCACATTACATCAGGTTATTAAATTCCCTTCAAAATAGGGAATAGAACAGATTCGAGGAGATCAACAAACTTTAAGGAACATCAAATCAGTGATATACACAAGTCAAAAAGATACGAGTGCAGATAAAAAAGATACAGGTACAAGTGAAAAAGATGTTGTAAATCAAATTTCAACAGAGATTGCATCAAAGAAAACCGATGTGGATTCCAGAACAGATGTAATTCAGGAGCCAAAGGAAAATGAAAACATTAAAACAACGATTGAGGAGCTCGAAGTTGTTCCATTATTCGAGAAATGGCCAGATCGAAGAATCCATATCGGAGCTAGGCTAAACCCAGAAAGAAGAGGTAAGTTAATTGAATATTTAAAATCTAACGTGGATTGTTTTGCATGGTCCCATTCAGATATGACAGGTATACCCCCAGAGGTGATGACTTATAAATTAAATGAAGATCCGTCGTTCGTACCTGTCAAACAAAAGAAGAGGAAGCAAGGATCATTCAAAATCAAGTGATCGATGAAGATGGGGACTTATTGTCAAAGTCTTGCCTTTTGGCTTGAAAAATGCTGGAGCCACGTATCAAAGATTAGTGACCAAGATGTTACAAGAATACTTGGGAAGACGATGAAGCGTACATTAATGATATGTTGGTCAAATCAACACAAGCGGAAGATCATTTTCAACATCTTTCAACTACCTTCGAGATCCTCCGCAGGTATAACATGAAACTGAACCCAGAAAAATGCGCTTTTGGCATGGCTTCAAGTAAGTTTTTTAGGCTTTCTCGTATATAATAGAGGAATTGAAGTAACTCCTGCACAAATTAAAGCTATTGATGAAATACCTGATGTACTCATAAGCAAGAAAGAGGTGCAAAGATTGACAGGTAGGATTGCAACTCTGGGAAGATTCATTTCAAGATCTTCAGAGAAAAGTTTTAAATTCTTTTCAATATTAAAGAAGCAAAATCAGTTTGAATGGACTGAGGAATGCAGACAACCCCTCAAATATTTGAAGGTATATCTATCAAATCCTCCCCTACTGTCTAAACCAAGGGACGAAGAAAGACTATATGTATATCTTGCAGTTGCAGAAGTAGCTGTAAGTGCAGTTTTAGTAAGGGAAGACAAAGATAAACAATCTCCTATTTATTATGTTAGTAAATCCATATTAGATGCTGAGACTAGATATCCCCATCTAGAGAAACTTGTTTTAACATTGGTCATGACAACTAGAAAATTGAGACCATATTTTCAATGCCATCCTATCTCCGTAGTAACTTCATATCCTTTAAGGAATATTTGGCATAAACAAGAATTGTCAGGCAGATTAGCCAAGTGGGAAATAGAATTAAGTGGATATGACATTATTTATCAACCTAGGACAACAATAAAGTCTCAAGTTTTAGAAGATTTCATCACAGATTTTAATACAAAAATAATTCATGAAGTAGAAAAGGAATTACAAATTTTTACTGGAGCTAATCCAGGAACATGGACTTTATATACTGACGGCTCTTCAAATGTCAAAGGAGTCGGTTTGGGTGTTGTCTTAATCCCACCCTCAGGTGAAAGTATAAGGAAAGCAATCAAATGTTATCCTATTACTAATAATGAAGCAGAGTATGAAGCTGTAATTGCAGGTCTGGAACTAGTACGAGAACTCTCCATAGAGCAAATCGTGATTAAAAGTCACTCTCAACTAGTAGTTAATCAGATGTAGGGGACTTATACTACTACAGAGGCACGAATGCAATAATACTTGGAAAAGGCACGAGAGCTGGTCAGGCAATTCCAATCATGTAAGATTGTGCAAATACCTAGGGAAGAAAAAGCAGAAGCAGACGCGTTAGCTAACCTTGCTTAAGTTGGATAAGTAACTAGTGAAGAAAATTCTATTGTAATACATTTATTTCATTCAGCACTTGACCAGAATAAACACGAGGTAAGCTTTAATAATTTAACCTGGGTTGGAGAAACGAGATTGTTAATTTTTGCAGTATGGGATCGTACCTGATGGCAAAAAAGAATCTCAAGCACTTCAACGAAATGCTACTCGTTACTGTCTAATCCAAGACAATTTATATCGAAAATTGTTTGGCGGTCCTTTAGCAAGGTGCCTTGGACCCAGTCAAACAGAGTACATGATGAGAGAAGTAAATGAAGGACATTGCGAAAATCACGCATGTGGAAGATCTTTAGTCAAAACACTAATCAAAGCAGGGTACTACTGGCCTAAAATGGATGAAGATGCGGAACATTTTGTAGCCAAATGTGATAAATGTCAACGCTATGCTAACAATATGCATCGACGTGCAGAGTTATTACATACGGTAATTTCTCCATGGCCATTTATGAAATGGGGAATGGATATAGTAGGGCCTTTACCACAAGCTAAAGGAAAGGTACGATTTTTATTAGTGTTAACATATTACTTTTCAAAATGGGTAGAGGCAGGAGCTTTCAAACAAGTATGAGAAAATGAGGTAAAAGATTTCATCTGGCGAAACATTATATGCCATTTTGGATTTCCAAAGGAAATTGTATGTGATAATGGTCCACAATTTATAGGCTCGAAAATCACAGAGTTCTTTCAAAGTTGGCAAATTACGCGAGTAACATATTCTCCTTATCATCCCATGGAAAATGGTCAAGCAGAGTCAACAAATAAGATTATCATCAACAATTTGAAGAAGAGGTTAGAAAAATCAAAAGGGAATTGGCCCGAGGAATTACAAGGAGAATTATGGGCTTATAGAACTACAACAAAAACACCCATGGGAGAAACTCCATTTTCGCTTGTGTACGGTTCAGAGGCTTTAATCCCAGTTGAAATTGGAGAGTCTAGCATGAGATTCACATTGGCAACAAAGGAATCAAATGATGATGAGTTAAGAACAAATTTAGACTTACTCGAACAAATAAGAGAGGAAACTTTAATACAGATGGCAACACAAAAACAAATCATAGAACGATACTACAACAGAAAGGCTCACCTCAAGTACTTCAAAAATGGGGACTTCGTTCTTAAAAAGGTTTTCCAATCAAGTAAAACAACAAGAGTAGGAAAGTTAAATCCAAATTGGGAAGGACCCTATAAAGTTTGAGGTATGGCTGGAAAAGGTGCCTACGAGTTAGAAACCATGGATGACAAGGTCTTACCGTCGAGTTGGAATGATGTTCATTTAAAGAAATACTATTTATGAGCAAAATAAAGTACCCACGGTCAGGTACCATTCATTTACGATTTTTGTTTTGTACAGTTAAAATTATATTAATAAATTTAGATGATAGGCAAAAAGCTAGCCCACACCAAATGATGATATTAGACCTGAAAGACACGCTGAAACAACATTATTCTCGGTCTAGGGTTGCAACCTTTCTGATGGAAATAAAACGAGTTAATAAATCATCATCTAAATTATATATACCTCCGAGTCCCATATGTTTTTCCTTTTCAGGAAATGGACCACATGGAAGGAATAATAAAGTGCTCGAGATTTCATACTTCAAAGCTCAAATACTTGGGGGACATTATATATACATATGGAAGGCAAAAAAGACTAGAAAAAGTCAGAATTCAAGTAAAAGCCTAAGGTCTACTCAAAAAATTGAAATTTAAGAGCTAAGTCAAAGAGCCAAAAACACAAGCATGATTCAAAAACTTATGAAGAATACACTCGTGGACGTAAACTTCAAAATCTTAATGTTTAGGTTAAAGGAAATATTTAGTCACGTGTTGCAAGATATACCCTTGAATTTTTTACAAATATTTTATAAAAGAAACAGTTACAAAAGAGTTATATATGATACTTGAATACATGTAAAGTATTTTGTAATTTGAAAGTTCGAATGATACAAAACTTTCCTCAAAAGTTACTCAAGGAAAGGTGTGTGTTCCTATTCCCTCTTTTGTATGTTTACACTATTATGAAGTTGAGACATCTTTTTTATTAATTGTCGTTCATAAAAGGGTCCTCTTTTATAAATCGTGCTTGTTTCAAAAAGACATGAAGTACTAAAGCATTTTTTAATGCATAATAAAATAGTAATACAGAAACTCGAAATAAAGTATCACAGAAGTTGAACAAAAACTTAGGAGATGATATTATAATAACTTGGTTAAAACTAAGTATAAACTTAGTTCCATCCTGTTATATACTAAAAAAAACCCCAAAACGGACTAGGGGTATGATTTTCTAAAACATTACCCCCAAATGGGGGTAAACCTCCGATTGTTCCACCAAAAAAAAAACAAAGAACACTTCAAACTTTTTCACTTTCACTACGGGGCAGGTTGACTTCATCACCAGAAGGAAGAGCAACTTGAGCAGGGAAAGGTTGAACAATAGCTTCACCAGGAGTGGTTTCATCACCTTCGGGAACATCAACCTCAGGTGAAGAAAAACTTTGACTCTGCGGGGTCTTTCAACTATTTCTCTAGTCTTAACAATCTCAGCTTTTAAGTCAAAGCCTTCCTGGCTTACTTCCATTAATGTTTCGAGGCGAGTATTCAGAAAAGCCCAGATAACATCAACAACTGCTTTATCTTCAAGATCCTTGTAGTCTTTTTCTCACTGCTCAACTTCAGCTTTTAATTCATCCTTCTCGTTCAAGGCTGCATCGTAAGAAGCCTGCAGGGGGAAGAGATTTTTCCAGAGATTTAACCTTGTCTGAGGAGACACGAAAATCTTCCTGAGTTTGTGTGAGCATCTAAACAAGCTCCCCAGAGTAAGTTTCCTTTTGGTTCAGCAAATCCTTTAAGCTCCTAATCTCTTCAGAAGCCTTGGAAAGCTGCTCAACAAACGAAAACTCAAGGAGATTCTTAGCCCGCCTGGTTCGATGAGGCTTTTCAATCGCCAATTCCGATGCTATAACCTTTACTTGCTGATCCAAGGTACATTTTTCTTCTTCTAAAACCTCCATCTCAAGATGAAGACCCTCAAACTACTCTTTCCGATTGTCTACCTCAGTATGGTAATCATTCATCAACTGCTCCGTGTGGACAATCCTTTTCATCATCTCTGTACCCATGAGATTGATCTACACAATGAAAAGTGGATGTGATACCAGTAAAGGAAAAATCACGGAAAACAAAAAAGAGACGGTTTATACCTTCAAGGATGAATGCAAAATATCATTCATCCATGTTATAGAGATGTAACTTTCCAGTTTTGACATCTCAACTGGGCCAATCAAAGGTTTTAGCGATACATCAGCTTGGCCTGATTTCTTTAAAAGATTACCATCGGCAGGAATCTCAATGGTAACTTGTTTCATCGCCTTACTGCTACTAGAGGAACCAACTTCAACATGGGAAGTTATGGCAGTAGGAGCAGTTGAGGAAGTCAAAATAGCCACGAGCGGAGCAGTGACAACAACAACAGGTACTGATAAATGAGGTTCAATTGGAGCAGACACGGGAAAAGAGGCAAGATGCGTTTCCTCAGAAATAAAAGCCAAAGATTTCTTCATTAAACCCTCGAGAAAAGAGATGTTCAGTAGAGTCACTGGTTGCAGCAGGCGTCTCTTCATCAGAACTTACTAAGGTGCCATTTTTTCAGGCTCAGGCACGGGAGTAGAAATAGGAGGGGGAGTAGTTTCATCATCAGAAACAACTCGTCTCCTAGCTCGTGGTTTACGAACCAACGAGCCTTCATCTTGCTCTTCTTCATCCTCAGAGTTCTGTGGTCCATCAGCTTTTCTTTTTGACGAAGAACTTAAGATTATCTTTGAGCCTTTGATAGAGAGAGCCTTGAAGCAGTGATTGAAGCATCACTTACACCTCGAATGGGAAACCCTAATAAAGAAAGGGGTCAATAAGTTCCAAAGTAAATATAGAGGCAAGGAAGAAAGTGAAAGAGAAAATTACCGTGAGTTTTCACTTTCCATCCAAATCTACTTGAAAGGTATTTCCAAGACCTTTCTTCCATTGGAGCAACTGTTAACATTTTTTCTACCCAACCACGAAAACCAGGAATCTCCTTAACGGTTCCCATGGTTGATGAAAAGGAAAAGTAAAACAGTTACGAGAATTCATATTCTTCATAAAAAGAAGAGAAATAAAAGGGAAACTTACGTGCAAAGTTTCACTTCTTAGGGAAGGGCATGTTCTCTTCACCTACTAATCCATTAGTAGGAGCAGCAACAAATCGGGCATACCATCCACGATCTCTGTCGTCTTCAGGACTGACCAAATCTCTCTTACTCCTCGCCACGAGAGTAAAAATCCCATGACGGAATAATTTAGGAGAGTAAATATGGATCAGATGGTAGAAGGTGAAGGGCGAAGAAGCCAGATTTTCTAAGTATCTAAGGCATGCCACAACCCTCCATATAATAGGACCAATTTGTCCTAAACACACATCAAAGAAACGACAAAACTCAATAATGACTGGATCAATAGGTGGCCTAAAACATAATGTGAAGGGATATGTATACTCAAAAGAAAAACCAGCTTTAAAGGAAGTGATCCTTTGATTCTCATTGGGAACTAGAATCGGGAAGTCAAATTTCCAATAATAATCTCTACGCACAAGAGAAACTAAACCTTCAGTGATCTGGGAAGGTTAAACAGCAGCGCGATCGTGAGAAGTCATGGAAGTAACTTTATTTTTAATTGACTCGCTATCAGTAACAAAGGAAAGTTCGGCGGGGATAATCTCGTCTACAGTAGGCTCACGAAGTGGTTCACTAGAATCCCTAATTTTAGCGGAAGATCTATGTGAAGATGAAGCCCTAGTTCTAGAAGATGATGGAGGAGTAGTACTGGGTTGAGAAGAAGATCCATGAATAGTCACTGATCCTAAACTGCGTAACCTACCACCTCTCCTACTCCTGCTAGGAGCAGAAGAAGGGGGAAATTCATCTACAATAACAACTTTTCGGGGATCAGGATACGAAGAAAACATAGTTGTATGAGGCAAAGGATGCATTTATATGCAAAAGCAACCGTCATATAAAGAAAGTAATGATGGAAACATCATTATAAAAACTATCACTTCGTGACTGATGCAGCCGAAAAAAGCCCTAAAACCCGCTGAAGAGTTGCAGAGCTAATCGATGACTGGCACATGTCACATGCATTAAATGGAAGTGACATATGACGCATTGATTCAGAAGAAGATACAATGGTACGAATGAAAAGGCGACAAAGAGTTTCCACCTTAAATAAGATCCACTCCCCAAATATTCAATTGCTGAATAATTGGTAAGTGGGGGTACTATCTGTATTGGTAAATATAAATATTACACATGGAATTAGTTATGTGGTTGATATGGTAAGACACGTGGATCATTAGAAAAGCGACAGCTGGAGAGATACGAGTCTTAATAGATACGAGCAAATCACTCATGAAATGATAAGAAACGGATGTTCAAGTATCTTTAGAGAATTGAGGAGGCACCGGTGGAATGAACCGAGACAAAAAAAGGGGTAGATTCATAGATCTTCAACTAATGAGCACAAACGTTACAAAATCTTCACGAAACAGTTATGATTACCAATTATAACATTTCATTAATGATATTAATGCTCATTATGGCTCAATAATTAAAGGGTGTAGACGTTGTACTTGAAGGTCCCTATATAAGGGAAATAAATGTTATTTGTATGGAGACGTTCTGATTATTATTAGAATATACTTATTTACTTGCGCCTTCTACTGATTATTTTGCCATTTCTTTTTCTTACTTTCTTTCTTATTACTGAGATAATATTGAAGTTCTGGATTATCAGTAGCCCAAGTACTTCTAAAAATAAGCTTTGACTGAGAATCTAATTCTTTGGTTAAATAATTTTCTAAGTTAAAAATGGTATTTAATTTGAAAATTGGAGTAGTGTTTGAATATGAATACAAATTGGAATTATTTTTGAATTTTTGTGAGTGATTTGGAATGAAAATTGTTAAAATAGCTTTTGGAGTTTTTCGAATTCCGAAAATTCTAAAATTCAACTTCAAATTAGATTTGATTTTTTTGTGGCTAAACTCTAATTACAAAAAAAGGTGAAACAAATTCCTGAAAAAAAATGAAATTTTTTGTGGCCAAACGGGCCCTAATAATCCTTAGTTTTTAACTAGATTAATATTCTTCTAGGATCAACGGTGCTTCACTCTAGTAAACTTAAAGGATTAAAATGCTTAGCGGTATATTTAAAGAACAAAAATAGACCTGCCACATAAAAAATTAATAATTTTGACTAAAAACTAAACGTTCTTCGCAATGACTATGACATAGTTGCTAGTAAAGGGACATCAATATTGCTTATCAAAATACTTTATTTTTCATTTTCCTCATTTTTCGGAACACATGTACAAATAAATAATACTACAACTTAAAAGTTCTTTTTCTTTTGGGTAAATTGCAAAATTTACCATGACGAAAGGCAACTTATTCTTTTGTTTGACGGGACTGCGTAAGTAGTGATGAAATTGGCACATATTAACAACAAAGAAACGTATATACAGTCAGAACAGACCTGGCTCTCTTATGACTAATCGAGGATTGGATCATGATAGGTCATGGTTCAGCCTCGTGTTATATCGAGCCTCAGTACGAAGTTAGATTGCTGAGCCCTTAATTCAGAGACCGACCAAGGACGAGATCAACCAAGATCAAGAGCAAGCAGAATGGAGATCAAGAGAGACCGATGGAAGTTTACCTAGTCAAGTAACCATAAGCCGGAATATCCATAAGGATCACGACGAAAATCTCGACACGAATCAAGATGAGGCCGATTAATTAGCCAATCATGGGATTTCTTACTATATTTAGATTTGTACCATAAGTAGGACTCCCATACTATATAAAAGGCTCTAATCATTTGTAAAGAGATCATATTCACGCAATTCAAAGCAATATACTATTCTTTTCTTTAAGCTCTCAATACTCTGTTACTTTACTCATATCTCATTTTGCTCATTCTTGGTTCGAAGGTAACTTATCTCGAGGGCCAAAGTTGCACGTATCATTTGGCTTGATTTTATTTTTCTTTACAGTCAATTTCAATATCATTTACATATTTTCTCAGTTTGTGCCAAGTAAAATCACATATCCTTAAAACCACATATAAATTCAGTTGTTATCTGTTTTTAGGGTAAACAGTTTGGCGCCCACCATAGGGATAAGGATAATAAAGATTGCTTGGTACTAACTTTCGTAACACACACTATTTTAGACTTGTTCTTGTGAGTATCTCTGATTCCAGGATCATCATGTCGAACTCTCAAGAAGCACCCCCACATATTGACAATGGCCTTGGTTTCCACGGTGAGGACGACAACATAGCCGCCCCAGGGAATGAAGTACCTCCAGTTGACCTTGATGGAGTCCCGGCCGTAGACCCGGACGTCAGTTCCCATGTTGTCATTAACGCAAACCTGGCCATCAACCCCAAGAATAACGTCTATAGTGATGTTTGATCAGCCGGTCGGAGCGCACAAGGCAGCGAATAAGGGGAGATCATCCTTCAAGTGATATTCGAAATGTTGCAGGCTCAACAAGCTACAATAGCACAACTCCAAAACCAGAACCATACACCGAGCAGGGTCGAACCTGAACCATCGGAGGAAGTTGTTCATAGGCCTGAATCAGTGTCAAGAAGATCAAATGGAAATGAATCAAGGATCGAACCCGTTATCATGAAGATGCTCGAGGAGCTGACAAAGCAAGTTGAACGAGGGAGAAGAAGATTGAAGCAAATGACAGGACGGTGGAAACCTATAACTCCAGGGTTGATCAAATTCCGGGTGCACCACCGATTTTACAGAGTTTGGATTCAAAGAAATTCGTTCAAAAGCCCTTCCCCCCGAGCGCGTCTCCTAAACCAATTCCCAAGAAGTTTCGCATGCCAGAAATTCTCAAGTACAATGGAAAATCTGACCCCAATGAGCATGTCACTTCCTACACATGTGCGATTAAGGGGAATGATCTGGAGGACGATGAGATCGAATCCGTATTATTGAAGAAATTCGATGGGGACCCTATCAAAGGGAGAGATTATATGGTACCATAATCTTCCACCCAACTCCATTGTTTCTTTTTCCATGCTTGCATATTCCTTCGTTAAAGCACACACCGGAGCTATAAAGGTCGAGACTAGGAAGTCAGACCTCTTCAAGGTAAAGAAAATAGATAACGAGATGCTCAGAGAGTTTGTGCTTCAAATCCAAATGGAACGTATGTATCTACCATCGGTTGCCGATGATTGGGCCGTTCAGGCCTTCACTCAAGGATTAAACGCCCGAAGCTCGGTGGCTTCAGATCAATTATAGCAGAACTTGATCGAATACCCAGATGTCACCTGGGCCAATGTGCATAATAGATATCAGTCAAAGATTAGGGTAGAAGATGACCAACTGGGGACTCCTTCTGGGGCCGTTTATCCTATCAGGTCCGTCGACAGAGTCAAAAGGGGTATTGACCGAGAACCACGGTCAAACAAGGATCGTTACCAGCCATATAATGGAGATCGGAGAAACAACGGACCTGAACGCAACCCATTTGAGGTGAAAGAAGAAATGATTGAGGTCAAAGCTCTCGAGGGCTCATGAGCAAGAATGGTTTCGACAGGAATTTTGAGCCCAAAGAAGCACCATGGTTGTCAGAATATAACCTCAACGTTGATACATCAACTAGCGTATCAGCCATCAGACGCATCAAAGATACTAGATGGCCTCGACCTCTGCAAACCGATCCATCCCAGAGAAATCCCAACAAAATGTGTAAGTATCATGGAACCCATGGCCATAGAACAGAAGATTGCAGACAACTAAGGGATGAAGTAGCCCGATTGTTCAACGAGGGGCACCTTCGAGAATTCTTAAGCGATCGGGCTAAGAACCATTTCAGAAATAGAGATTCAACAGACAGAACGAGAAAAAAGAGACACAACACGTGATCCACATGATTTTTGGAGGGGTCGATTTCCTCAAAGACCAGTATTTAAACGCACCAAGGTGTCGATCACGAGAGAGAAGCAAACTCGGGATTATGTACCAGAAGGAACCTTGTCTTTCAATGACGAGGATGCTGAGGGGATCTTGCAACCCTATAATAATGCACTGGTAATATCTGTACTTATGAATAAGACTCAAGTCAAACGTATTTGATTGATTCAGGTATATCAGCCAACATCATTCGATCGAGGGTCGTAGAACAGCTCGCCTACAAGACCAAGTTGTGCCCGCGGCCCGAGTAATTAACGGCTTTAATATGGCGTGAAAAACCACGAAAGGCGAAATAACTTTTCCAGTGAACGTGGACGGGACCATCTAAGAGATGAAGTTCCATGTGATTGAGGGCGATATGAGGTATAACGCCCTGTTTGGGAGGTCATGGATCCACAACATGAGGGTAGTACCTTCGACCCTTCATCAGGTTCTTAAGATCCCGAAACCATAGGGATTAACCCTTCATCAGGTTCTTAAGATCCCGAAACCATAGGGATTAAAATGGTCTACGGGGAGCAACCCGCCTCTAGGGAAATGTTTGCAATTGACAAAGTGATACCAATATCGTCACTCTCTTCAACAAAATGGTTAGATTCAAAGGGAAAACAGGAGGCCAAATAGCAACCACAAACATCGGCCTCGACCCAATCAGAGCAGGGGACTGACGAGGATGATGACTATGGGGTCCCTCGATCCTTCATAGTCCCCGATGATTTCGATGCCACTAAGTCAACAGTCGAAGAGCTGGAACAAATCACCCTAACCGAACATCAGCCCGAATGAAAGGTATACCTAGGCACGGGGATAGCTCCCGAGCTCAGAGGAAAAATTATTCAATTCCTTAAAACTAAGATGAATTGCTTTTCTTGGTCCCATCTCGATATGACAGGGATCCCACCGGAAATCACCACTCATAAACTGATCCTAGATCTGAAGTTCCATCCGGTGAAGAAAAAAAGAAGACCCTAGTTAGAGGTCAAATATGCTTTCATCAAAGACGAGGTAACCACACTTCTTAAAATAGGATCCATTCGGGAAGCAAAGTATCACGAATGGCTAGCAAACGTAGTGGTAGTCCCTAAGAAGGGAAACAAACTTAGAATGTGTGTAGATTATAAAGATCTAAATAAAGCATGCCCCAAAGATTCTTTCCCTTTGCCTAATATCGATCGTATGAACGATGCCACGGTCAGCCACGAGATCCTCAGTTTTCTCGATGCCTATTCCGGGTACAACCAAATACAGATGAACTTGAAAGATCAGGAAAAGACCTTGTGTATCACTAAGTATGGCACCTACTGCTATAATGTAATGCCATTCAGACTAAAAAATGTTGGTAAAACTTATCAACGCCTAGTAAATCGGATGTTCGAAGAATAAATAGGGAAATCAATGGAGGTTTATATTGATGACATTCTAGTTAAGTCCTTGCGAGCAGAGACCATCTGAAGCATTTGCAGAAAACTTTCGATATACTGAAGAGATACAACATGAAGCTCAACCCAGAGAAATGTGTGTTCGGGGTCGGCTTTGGCAAGTTTCTCGGCTTCATGGTATCCAATCGAGGAATCGAGATCAACCCCGACAAAATCAAAGCTATCAAGGACATCACGGTAGTAGATAACGTAAAGTTCGTGCAAAGGTTAACAGGTTGCATACATGTCCCGGGGTGAATCATCTCGAGATCCTCCGACATTACTGAAGAAGAAGAATAACTTCATGTGGACTCCGGGATGAAAACATGCCTTGGAGGAGCTGAAACAGTACTTATCGAGCCCGACGCTACTTCACACGCCAAAGGCGGACGAACAACTTTACTTGTATTTAGTTGTATCAGAGATAGTGGTAAGTGGAGTCTTGGTCCGAGAAGAACAAGTTACACAATTCCCCATCAATTATGTTGGTCAGACCTTAGGTGAGGCCGAAACTAAGTATCCCATCTAGAAAAATTGGTGCTCACTTTGATAAGCGCCTCTAGGAAACTAAAACCATACTTCTAATGTCATCCCATATGTGTTGTAACAACTTATCCACTTCGAAATATTTTTCATAAACCAGAACTTTCGGGTTGGTTGGCCAAATGGGCCATAGAAATCAGCGGGTACGATATTGAATATCGACCCCGAACATCCATCAAGTCTCAAATCCTGGCAGACTTCGTGGCTGACTTCATGCCGGCCCTTGTACCCGAGGTTGAAAGAGAGCTGTTAGTAAATTTGGGTACATCCTCAGGAATCTGGACCCTCTTTATGAACGATGTTTCGAACGTAAAGGGGTCCGGACTCGGCATCGTGCTGAAACCACCCACAACTAATGTAGTTAGACAATCTATCATAACTATAAAATTGACTAAAAATGAGGCCGGATATGAGGCCGTAATTGCAGGTCTCGAATTAGCCAGAGGCTTGGGAGCGGAGGTAATCAAGGCCAAATGTGACTCCCTCCTCGTGGTGAACCAGGTTAACGGAAACTTTGAAGTTCGAGAAGACCGAATGCATAGCTACTTGGATAAGCTACAAGTAACTCTACACTGATTCAAGAATGGACTTTTCAACATGTACCTCGAGATCAGAATAGTGAGTTTGATGCCCTCGCAAACCTAGGGTCATCGGTCAAAGACAAAGAATTAAATTTGGGAGCTATTGTACAACTCATGATATCGGTGGTCGAAGAAGGTCATGCCGAGGTAAACTCCACAAGTTTGACCTAGGATTGGAGAATCAAATACATAGAGTACTTAAAGAACGGAAAGCTCCCATCAGATCCAAAAGAATCGAGGGCCCTGCACACAAAGGCAACACTATTCACCTTGTCTGAAGACAGAATATTGTTTAGAACGATGTTCGATGGTCCATTAGAGATATGTCTGGGGCCAGGAGATACTTAATACGTTCTAGGGGAAGTCCACGAGGGAACTTGCGGTAATCATTTTGGTGCCGAATCATTGGTCCACAAAGTGATTAGAGTCGGATACTACTGGATCAACATGGAAAGATGCAAAGGAGTTTGTTCGAAAATGGGACAGGGGACTAATGCATGCACCAATGATTCATCAACCCGGGGAACTGCTCCACCCGGACTTGTCCCCATGGTCATTCATGAAGTGGGGAATGGACATCATTGACCCTCTTTCATCGGCCGGTAAAGCTCAGTTTATTTTATTTATGATTGATTATTTCTCTAAGTGGGTTGAAGCATAGACTTTCGAGAAAGTAAAGAAAACGGAAGTCATAGACTTTATTTGGGACCACATCATATGTCGATTCGGATGCCCTCCGAAGTTGTATGCGATAATGGAAAGCAGTTCATCGGCATCAAGGTGACCAAATTTATCGAGTATCACAAGATCAAAAGAATCCTATCAACACCTTATCATCCCAGCGGGAACAGACAAGCTGAATCGACCAACAAAACCATCATCCAAAATCTTAAGAAGAGACTAATCGACGCCAAACAAAAATGGTAGGAAATCCTACCCGAGGTTCTTTATGCATACCGCACAACATCGAAGTCTAGTACCGGAGCTACCCCATTCTTATTAGTTTATGGCGCCGAAGCTCTAATACCGGCCGAGGTCGGAGAACCTAGTATCAAGTTATGGTATGCAACAGAAGAGTCAAATAACGAGGCCATGAATACGATCCTAGAATTATTAGATGAAAGACGCGAAGCCGCCCTCGTCCGATTGGCCACCCAAAAACAACGGATCAAGAGATATTATAATCGAATAGCCAATCTTCGATATTTTAGCATCAGGGACTTGGTGTTAAGGAAAGTCACCCTCAACACCGGAAATCCAAACAAGGGAAAATTGGGTCCAAAGTGGAAAGGACCATATTCTTGAAGTCGCCGGAAAAGGGTCTTACAAGATCGGAACGATGAAAAGGGAAAAACTGCGGAGCAATTGGAACATATCATACCTAAAATGATACTACTGCTAAGGTATGACCCCTTTTTATTTTCATTTTTGTTTTAGACTAACGCTTGCAGGTGGTCAACAAGAATCGACGGTGGATTCTTCAGCGAACAGAATTAAGTCTTTAGGTTTGAAAGCACGTGTTACACTCTTTTTCTCTTAGAGTGATTTTCTTTACAAGGGACAAATCGGCCTAGTCATTTTTTTTTTACAATGGCCTAAAACGACCTCAGAAAAAGTGCATAAGAAGAACAAAAAACAAATGCTAAGTCCTATAAGGCTTGGTCTCCATCGGAGGCGGCATCTCCGTCCTTGAGGTATTCCCCATCTTCAAATTCACTTAAGCTATCAGAGTCATCCTCGGGGAAATCCAGTTTCTGAGCCCGAATTTCTTCTGCTTGGGCATTCTCGACCTCGGCCACAATGTCGTAATCCTAGGCTTGAGCGTCCTCTAGGTCTTCCCTCCGTGCTTGCCATTTTTCATGATCTATCATGCTCCTACCCTTGGTTTGGATGGCCTCGACGTCGACTTTGAATTGGTCCACCTTTTAATCAGCTTTAATAACGGTCGCAACCACCTCAAATTTAGCTTCCTCGAGCTTGTTGGCGACCGAATCTAGCTGAGACTGAAGCTCCTTGATCTTCTCGGCCTGCGCTGAGTTTTTCTATTTTGTCCTTGAAACTGAGTCTCGGCCAAATCCGATTGTGCTTGGGCGGTCTCCTTCTTCGAGGCCAGGATATCCATGTTTTTCTTGAATGCTTCAGCCTCGACCCTTATATCGTCCACCTGCTTGTCGAGCCGTTCGATCTTCTCAAGCCTCTGTCAGATTTGCATAATCGAATCATTAGTCGTTATATCTAACTCATCTTCACCATCATGAAGTATTCAGAATACTTGCTCTGCCATATCAGTGTGCTCATCCCAAGCTGCAACTAAATCGAACTAAGGAGCCTATAGGTGTCGCTTTCCTCTGTAATGACTCGAACCTCGACCTTGTACTCCTCTCAAAATCTGAGGAAGGCTTCGTAAGGAAACACCGAAGCCTGCAAATAAGGAAGAAGATGTTAAGAATAATATATAATTCTAAGTATAAAAGAGGTAAGAAAGAGATTCTCGAAGGTTACCCGATTTAAAGCGTGTTGAGCCTCATTGAACAGGCAAGCAGCCCCTACAACGTTCATCACGACTTGGTCCTCTCGGTCACCAAGCCTCTTAGATAGCTAGCAATCCTAATATGGGAAGAGAAGACTCGGGAATCCTCCGGGACAGTAAGCACTAGGTGTCATTTGCGGCTTGGGTTAACGCTCGGAGCCGGGAATTGGTCCACCAGCCTCGAGCTCGATGAAGATCCAGTGGCACCCGATGAAGGTATTTTATTCGGCACCGGTAAATCACCGAATGCGGTGATATCCTCGGAAGTATCAGCTTCGAGCCCTCGAAGAAACCATGGATATCGATTTGATAACTATCCAGCATGTTGGCCTCTTGAATCATGGTATTTGAAATTTGGGAGGATTCTGAAATATCAACCACCCCGAGCTCGACCCCAGGGACCTCTTCCATTGCTCGGGAAGCCTTTCCTCCAGTCCCTCTCTCCACTGTCTTCGCTGAGGACGGGGTGGCCTCTGCTCTTTCTGATTCGGGGACCTCGGCCGAAGCTCCCTCATCAACTGCCTCCAGTTTGGAGGGCTTTTGTACCAAAGCATTAGCCTGCGCACGAGCCACCAATTTGGTGTTGTCTTCTTCTTCTTCCTCTTCGGACTCATCCCTTAATTGGCGGATTGAGTCCGAGCATATAACACTAGAATCCACCTTAGGCTTACAAGGCTTCATCGCCGGTCTTTTCTTTTCTGAGCCCAGGGGACTCGGAGCCCTTTTATCTTTTTCTCCTTGGCTGGCTTTGGAGATGATGGCTGGGGAAGGACTTCTTCGTCACCGGAAGGGGGTCTCATTGCAACATCCTTCCCGAGACATGCAAAAGAAAAGGAGATAAGTTAGTTCGAGAAAAGGACAGAATAATAAACAATATGTGACAGAAATTTACCATGGTTGCGGGCCTCCCACCAACCCTTTGATAGCTCCATCCAGGCACGTTCAGAGTAGGGCCTCAGAGACACCAGGTCTTCGACCCATTGCTTCAATTCCAGAACCGGATCCGGCATTTGGGCCATTGCTGCAACACCAAAATAGAGATAAGGAAAGACGAAAGGAAATGAAATGGCAAATCAAGAGTTCGATATAAAAGTACTAACGATTCATGTTCCACTTCTTTGGGAACGACATGTCTTCAGCGGGGATCAGGTCTGATGTCCTTATTCGGACGAATATGTCCATCCAACCTCGATCTCGAGACTCGTTGATGTTGGAGAATAGGGCCCTGCTGGCCCGATGGACAAGCTTGATTAGTACCCCTCGATAGAGCCGGGAACTGTAAAGGCGCATCAGTTGATCGAGGGTGAAAGGACATCCCTCGATCTTGCTCGTGAAGAAACGGAGGAGAACGACTATTCTCCAGAACGAAGGGTTTTGGCCTAGGGTGACATTGTATCTTTTGCAGAAGGTGACGATTATGGGGTCTAAGGGACTAAACGTAAAGGGGTAAGTGTAAACACTTAGATACCCCTCCACTTAGGTGGTGATCAATTCCTCAGGAGAAGGAACGACCACATCTTTGTTCACCTAGTTGCACTCCTCCTTAACCTTTTCGAGGATGTCCTCGGTGATGGTGCATATATACCTCGACATCGGCTCACATCGGCCCTGCACCGAGGGGGTTTTCTCTATTTTAAAGTTAGTGACAGGTTGGGCACCTCGTCAGAACGAATTCATCAAGGTGGGGCTCTGCCGCAGCCTCACCATAGACAGGACGCGATGAAGAGGCAACATTTTTTTGCGGTATCGTTTTAGAAGTTTTAGCCATTTATGAACATCAAGTAAAAGAGTAAGGATGTTAATTAGAGTTCAAGAAATTTGGATATGGGAATTATGAAGTAAGGGGATTCTTTAAAAGCAAGAGCAGAAAAGGATTTGATTGTAAAAGTTTGAACGAGAAAGGGTTGAGGTTTTTATAGGTTGAAGGCGACAATTCAGAACTGGTAGTGGCTGACCAGCACCTGAGATGCATTTAATGCCTTGGTAGCTGGACCGACGGGACATTTCGTCGCTTACGTCATGGTCGAGCTCGTCACATACGTCATCACTCATAGAGATGGAGTTCGAGAATTCATGTCGTTTCTCATCACCTTATCTCTGAGAAATGAGGGGACTATTTGTATACGGTCAGTCTGGGCTTGCGCTTCTTATGACTAATTGAGGATTGGATCATGATAGGCCACAGTTCGGCCTCGTGTTATATCAAGCCTCAATACGAAGTTAGATTGCTGAACCCTCAATTCAGAGACCGACCAAGGACGAGATCGGCCATGATCGAGAACAAGCAGAACGGAGATTAAGCGAGACCGATGAAAGTTTACCTAGTCAAGTAACGATAAGCCGAAATATTCGTAACCGAGCAAGGATCACGACGGAATCTCGGCACGAATCAAGAGGAGGCCGATTAATTAGCCATTCATGTGATTTCTTACTATATTAGAGTTGTATCATAAGTAGGACTCCCCTACTATATAAAGGGATCTAATCATTTGTAAAAGAGATCAGATTTACGCAATTCAAAGCAATATACTATTCTTTTCTTTAAGCTCTCAATACTCTATTACCTTGCTCATATCTCATTTTGCTCATTCATTTGGTTTGAGGGTAACTTATCTCGAGAGCCAAAGTTGCACGTCTCATTTGGTTTGCTTTTATTTTTCTTTACGGTCAATTTCAATATCAATTTACATATTTTCTCAGTTTGTGCCAAGTAAAATCACTTGTCCATAAAACCACATATAAATTCAATTGTTATCCATTTTTAGGGTAAACAAAACATTATTTACTGAAAAAAAATTTAATTACCACTGGGTAATCAGAAAAGGGTTGATATGATCTTTCGTTTTTGTTGTTTGACAAGACCAAAATGACCTAAATCCGCAACAAAAAAAAAACTATGCTTTGATATGCAGCTGGAAAATTGGACTAAAATTCCCACCACCTACCTGAAAGACAAGCATATGGTTGTAAACACACACATACACCCACAAAAAAGATTTCAGGCACCTATATATTGGTAACTCAATATGCACACACACATAATTAGACAGATGTTCAACTACATGGAAATGACAATTTTACAATAATGAAAGAGCATATAGATAACTAATAACATATACTGGTGAATTTTAACTGCAAAATTAATGATAAAACAACTGGAAACATATTGGTCCACAAAGTCATTTTGAAGGGAATATATAACTGGGCAGAGATATGATGGGATGTATGAGATATTTTTTATCAATATTTAACTATGTTTTGCATTCGAGGTCTTATAATTGTAAAACTCCTGGTAAGGAATGTGCTCCCCTTTAACGGGTCATGCGAGGCGTGAATTCGGGTTAGTCGGATCATTACAACCGCCCCCATCCCCAAAAAACAAGAATATTGTATGACTTTTTGAAGTATAATTTGGCTATTAGTGTATTGAACAAATTGCTCCAACCATTTTATTATTACAAAATGAAAAAGAAGAAAATTTGTTGCTAAAAAATTGTATTCGCATCTTCAATTTGGAATATGAGTAGGAGTGAAAAAATCAAGAATGTAATTATTTTGATGTTAGATTATCCCAAAAAAAAAAAAAAAAAAAAAAAAAAAGGTGGGAAACAAGTAGAGAGAAAGAAGTGGAAATAATGGTGGGTAGCAAGTCATAACTCATATAGATAGTGCAAGCGAAAAACCAAGTGAAAAACAAGACGTTTGTCCTCCTAACAATCATGCACTGCAAATAAAAGATATATCTAATTAATCCCATAATACTCGACGTATAAACGAAGAAAAAAATAAAAAATAAAAAGAGAGAAGATATTTGTAGATATTAATTAACATTAATTAAAGCAAAAGAAGGCATAGTGAGTAGTTTGTAAGGATGAGATGCATGGTGACAACCGCCAACAGGAGATATTTTCAGATATTTATACAAATCATGATATGTCTTTCAATAAAAGTACATATAAATAAACAAAAAAAGAGAAAAACTGTAACTAGATACTTGGCATGAAGATAAATTGGTTGGAAAATATCTCCTATATGCGTGGATTTATATATTTCCCAGGCTGTTACTTTTCAGTTGGTTATAATACAGCTACATCCTCTTCAATATATTCTCATTAGTTCCATATTTTTATCCCCTTATTATTATATTAAACTTGGTCAAAAGCAAAGGAAAGATCTTCACATGCTCAAGGTGCACTTTTAGGCTGGCAAAAATCCCAACATGATTGAATAGATTAACAAAAAAAAAAACAATAAAAGCTGTGTTCTTATCTCAGTACAATCACACAACAAACAAAAGACTGGTGGCAGAATAATAGTTTTTTATACTAATGGAAAAAATGGTAAAATATTTGATAAGATATCATCCAAAATGTATTAAATCTTTTGAAGAATAGAAACTAAAACCTTAAAAGCATGTCGCTTAATTATCAGTTACTTAAGTCTGAATTAGAATTATAGCTTAATGATTTCAACTCTACACTATAGTATATTAACATGTCAAAATATAGCTTAATTAATAATTAATTACTACTTAATAAGGAAAAAATAAACTCTATGATGAATTACTACTAAGAGATTGAAAAATGAAGGAGGTGATAAGACATAAAATAGTAACACTACAACGGTGAAAGAGAAAATATCACATGGAAAGGACAAGCTTGGATCTTACTACACACATAACCATATATGATCCGAAGAAGATCTGCATGTCTATCATATTAAGCAAGCTATTTAGAGAAAATTAAAATATTGGTGAATCAAATAATGTTGGCATTTCCTACGTGTCAAAAAGTGCAATGGTAATGATAAATAAATGGTTTCATTTTATTATTTGGATAAATATTCATGGAAGATATGGATATCGTGTATCTTTGGAAGAAACTTTTGTGTTAGAGTAGGAGAGGTACCTAATTTAGTTCTATAAGAGGCTATGCATTATTGAGATCTTTTAGCCCTAAGATATTTGATTTTGTGCTTATATAGTAAATATAAATAACACTTAGGAAAAATAAAGAGTCTCAAATTATTGAAACCACGGATGTATAAAACATAAATTTCTAGCCATGCAGAAAATTGATGAATCGTTGCTACTTATTGCATGCATAGAGTAGTTATATCACTTATATGGCCATTTTTCGAAAAAACTTAATTCACACTCAACATGTACTCGAATCACATGAAATTACGATGGCTAAGTGACACAATATGTGCTTTATATATTAGATAAACATAATTAAGTGATACTTAAAATTTTTATAAAAAGGCATATCTTATGTATTATTAATTTGCTGTGAGCGACCATATGTTTGACTAACACAATGTATAAGTGTAGGGTAAATTTCACAAATGGTCATATATATGATTTTTTTTACCAAAGTCAAATAACTTTATTTTCTCACACAAAAATCATATAATTATGACTTTTTTTCACTAAAGTCGTATAACTTTATTTTCTCACATAAAAATCATAAAACTTTTTGAAGTATTGGATAATTATTTATTAGACAGAAAATAAAAAATAAAAAAATGTAAAATAAGAAAATACTACCGGAAAATTTATTTTCCGACCATTATGATTTTTGTGTGAGTTAGTGAAATTTTTATGATTTTTCTGTGAGAAAACAAAGTTAAATGACTTTGGTGAAAAAAAATCAGAAGAGGCGTGACCGGCACACGGTGCCATACTTGCCCGAGTGTACCACTTTGTAACTGTGAACTCTGGAGGGATAATCCTCAACTTAGGCTGATGGGACCATATTCTTAATCATCTGAAAATAACGTCTACAACCAGCAATACCAAACTAATCATCTACATAGGACTAGTAAAGCTACAATACTAAAATAAAAAATGTACAGGACTCATCTACAAGCCTCTAGGGATAACAGGAAATGTATCATGGTCGGGACAGGGCCTCGACCTACCCATCAAACATGTATATATAAAATGGACTCCAAGGTATAGGCATGGTAACTCCGAGAAAGTGGATCTTACCAACCAAGTTGATGTTTGACTTTGTCTACTGGGAAGGTCTATCCAGCTGTCTATCAAGACCTGGAGGCATGAAATGCAGCGTCCCCAGCAAAAGGGACGTCAATACGAAATAATGTACCGAGTATGTAAGGTAACAGAATAACTGAAAGCTGAAATTGAACTGATAATATAATACCTGAAAGTACCTGGGAGACAAATATAATTTGAAAAATATGCTTACCAGTTGATGCTGACTCATCTCTCTCAATATAGTAAGTAAATAGTTGTCCGACCCTATAAGGCTCGGTATGTGTAACTGCTTTGCCGTAGTAGGCTCGCTCATAGGCGGTCGGCAATATATAGAATCTCTGCTCTCTTGGCTGAAAGAAGACAAAACTAAACTGAATATGAAATCCCGATAAGGGACAATGCTGTAACTTATGAGACTAGGAAAACGTACATAAGTTCGGGAATATGAACTTCTCTTTATGTCTCGTTATCAAACACATGTAGTTACTGGATCATGCTAAAATGAAAGAAATGTTTAGACTTAACATACCTAACCTCGTTGAGTCCTTAATAGCTTCTAAGAAACTCTTCAAACAACTCAACTCAGTCAACCATATCATTTGAAGATTCAAAATCGGTGTTGAGTAAAGGCTAAGTCTGTAACTTAAGCTAGTAGTTCATTTATGTAAATTTGGGCAGCATTTCCCCTGTAAAAAGGCCCTTCTCAATACCATATACCAACAGCCCAACAATACCAATCAATTTACACAACAACAAGTGCACAACGTCACACATAAAACTGCTATTTAACACAATGAGCGGCAAGCTTGGATTGGAACCAAACCCTAACTCTTATTACCATCTCCCTTATACCTACAACACCATCAATAGGTCAATAATATAAAAATATATATTGAAATGATATTCCAACCTTATATACATTATAAAAGTAACATCAAACTGCCCCACAAGATAAAACAACGACATGAACAACTTCTAGGTGTTGTGTGGTTGCTTCTTCTCCTATTTAAAAAATCATCAACATACTCAACATATTGACAAGCATAACAACAACAAGAACATTATAACCAATATATTCCCCGTGATTCCATCCATGTGAAGTCATATACACAACTCCAAAATAGTCCAATAAGAGACAATAATTTCTTATACAACTTCAAGTTCTATCTTGTAGTTCTTCATCCAAATAACTTAACAAACACATAGATAAGATTAATCCCAAGAAATAGGGTGTTATACATACCTTTAATAATATGAAAAAACGCGAACCAAACTTCCCTTAGCTTATAAGCACCCTTAATCATATCACAACACCATAGAGACTCTCATCTTCACTTAGTCTAACTTTTAAGGTTAGGTTTAGGTAAAACACCATTGGATTCGACTTGGAACCCTTGAGAACTGAGAGAGGTGTTGATAGAGTTTGGGAACTATCCTTGGTCGATATTGATAAAAAATAATCCATCCAAGCCCTTTAAATGTTCAAGGGTCGTCCACCGCTTAAGTTGGTCCCATTGAGAGTTGCTTGCGCGGTCTAGCAACAATACAAATATCTCTCTAATCTGATGTCGTACCGATAAATTGTTTAATGAGTTAGAAACTAAACTCGTAGATATTTAATTTGGTAGGTATATCATCCCTTAGTTCAAAGTATATTAGGAGAAAAGCTCATATACACTTGACCTAAGTTTCAACACATTTATGAATGCAACTTGTGATGACCTTTTCTATCTTTTGTTCTACAACTCGCTTGACTTTAAAACATAATACACGACTATCATACGACTAAAATAACTCATAACGCAATCTCCTTATATTGTCACACCCCAAACCTTGGGACGCGTGGCCGGCACCCGGTGCCATAGTTGGCTCGAGCGTACCACTCTGTAAATGTGAACTCTAGAGGGGTAAGCCTCAACTTAGGCCAATGAGGCCATATTTTGAATCATCTAAAAATATCATCTCTCTCGTCTGAGGGGTAAACATACCTAAACGATCTCATATATATATATATATATATATATATATATATATATATATATATATATATATATATATATATATATATATATATATATATGCTGATGAGGCCGCCATGAACATCTATTGATATACAAAATATACAAGACTCATCTGTAAACCTCTAGAGATAACTGAACTGTACTATGGTCGGGACAGGGCCTCAACCTACCCATCAAACTTGTATATATAAAATGGACTCCAAGGTCCAGACCTGGTAACTCCGAGGGAGTGGAGCTTACCAACCAAGTTGATGTTTGACTTTGTCTCCTTGAAGGTTTATCCAGCTGTCTATCAGGTCCTGCAGGTATGAAATGCAGCATCCCCAACAAAAGGGACGTTAGTACGAAAAAATTTACCGTGTATGTAAGGCAACAACATAACTAAAAGCCGAAAGTGAACTGATAATATCATAACTGAAAGTAACTAGAAGTCAAAGATGATATGAAGATATGCTTACCTGTTGATACTGACTCAACTCTCGCAATATAGTAAATAAAATAGATATCCGGCCCTATAAGGCTCTGTACATATAACTGCTCTACCGTAGTAGACTCACTCATAGGCGTTCGGCCACAGTATGCTCAGTATATAACTTACCATCTGATCTGAGGTTGTCCAATAGGGACATGCCCACCGATTATAGATCGGTGGTAGTGAAAATACTGTAATACTGTATATATATATAGGTTGAAAGAAGACAAAACTAAATTTGATATGAATTCCCGATAAGGGAGAACGTTGTAACTTATGAGACTAGAAAAATGTACATAAATTCAGCAATATGAACTTCTCTTTATGTCTCGTTATCAAACACATGTAGTTACTGGATCATGCCAAAATGAAGGAAAGGTTTAGACTTGACATATCTTAACCTCGTTGAGTCCTTAATAGCTTCCAATAAACTCTTCAAATAACTCAACTCAGTCTACCATAGCATAAGGATATTCAAAATCAATGCTAAGTAAAGGCTAAGTCTGTAACTTAAGCTAGTAGCTTGTTTATGTAAACTTGGGCAGCAGCTCCCCTGTAACAATGTTCTTCTCCAATACCATATACCAAAATCACAGCAACACCAATCAATCTACACAATAACAAGTGCACAAACGTCACACAGAAAATTTAACACGACGAGCGACATGCTTGGATTGGAACCAAATCTCAACTCTTTTTCCATATCTCATGTACTTACAACACCAACAATGGGTCCATCATATAAAAATATATATTTACATGACATTCCAACTTTATATACATCATAAAAGTAACATCAAATATCCCCACAAGATAAAACAACGACATGAACAACTTCTAGGTATTGTGTGGTTGCTTCTTCTCCTATTTACAACACCATCAACATACTCAACATATTGACAAGAATAACAAAAATAAGAACATTATAACCAATATATTACCCATTATATCCATCCCTATGAAGTCATATATACAACTCCAAAATAGTCCAATAAGAGACAACAATTTCTTATACAACTTCAATTTCTATCTTATAATTCTTCATCCAAATAACTTACCCAACACATATAAAAGATTAATACCAAGAAATATGATGTTATACATACCTTAAATAATATTAATAAACTCGAACCAAATCTTCCTTTAGCTTATAAGCACCCTTAATCACATCACAATACCTTAGAGACTCTATTATTCACTTAGACTAACTTTTGAGGTTAGGTTTTGGTAAAACACCACTGGATTTAACTTGGAACCCTTGATAACTGTTAGAGAGGTTTTGAGAGAGTTTGGGAACTTTACTTTGTCAAAAATGACCAACAAAAAGTCGACCAAGCCCTTTAAAATATTCAAGGGTCGTCCACCGCCTAAGTGGGTCTCATTGAGAGATTCTTCCGCAGTCTCGCGAAAATGCGAATATCTCTCTACTTCGATGATGTATCAATGACAGTTTAATTTGTTAGTAACTATACTTGTAGATATTCAATTTGGAAGGTATATCATCCCCTAATTCCAAGTATATTGGGATAAAGGATCAGCTACATTTGACCTAAGTTTCAACACATTTATGAATGCAACTTGTGATGACCTTTTCCAACTTTTGTTCCACAACTCGCTTGACTTTAAAACATAACACACTACTATAATACAACTAAAATAACTCATAATATACTTATAATGTTAATAACCCTAGTCTCACCCCAAAAGTACATGTTATAACATTCCCAACTTGTCGACTTTCGACGAAACTTATTTTCTTCAATTCGTTTAGCTTCTAAGACTTCAAACCCTTTTGGTACTTGGTATTCATGATCTTAAATATTTTTAACCTCCAAATTAACATGATTAATTAAATTTGTAACCTTTTTAAAGATGATTTCATTCCTGATCTTACATCAATTGACTTACGACGTACTCTTACGTACGAAAACATGGGTGTAACATCATTCCCCCTTTGGAACATTCTTCCTCGAATGTTGACTTATGCGCTTATCAGTCTCATAACCTATAGATCTTATAAATACTTTACTATTGTCCTTTCCATCTAGGCAATTGTTCTATGAATAAATCCATAGGCCAGGGTATTCCCCTTTTTAGGCCTCTTTCTCACACAATGACTTGTGGTCGGAATTCTTCCAAACTAATAACTATTGCTACCTTATGTCATGCATACTGTACGAATCTGTCCTTATTTGTGAACCTATGTGACTCTTCTCTCATTTGTCCTCCAACTTTTAGCCAATTTCTTGGCCTCACTTTGTGAACATATACAAAACTATGACAAGTTGTCCCTCTAGGCATCTAAAGTGTACTAAAGTGCTTCGCTCGGTACTTGTCGAACTTATGCCTATTACTATATCTTGTTTCATAGCGTCGGTTAGCTATGATTATGTCTTTACTATATCTATGTAGCTTATACTATACTACAACACTTACTTTTATTTATTATTACCAAGGTCTGCTAACTAACTCCAGGTTACAATCTCGCTACTTATCCTATATGTATAAATTTAAGTCCTTTAATGCTTCCTCACTACTATTCATCTTAAGAATGACAACCTAATCTTATCTCATACTTTGTAAGCTTTATCCATCTATTGTTGATTCACCTTAATGTTGATCTATAATCTACCACTGATAACTTGAAATCTCTTACGTACTACATTTTCACTAGGTCTCATGTCTCATCGGGAACATCTGCAGTTATTTGCCTGATCCACCTAGTAATGATATCAAACTTCAATAACCATATGTTATAGCATCCCAACGTGATTTATCTTATGGGGGTATTCTAATCCCATGAAATGACTTCTCTTTGAATTATTACTCAATCGAAGGCCTAATTGTCATCCTCTTATCATTTATCACAATTACACTCTCATTCTACTACCAGGGCAATATTCCGTCTTTTCTAAATGCCCCTAGTCATAAACTCCTCTGAGTTCATTCAAGCTATACTGAGCTTTTTATAACTTACAGAAAACATCAGCTCTCTTGTTTTGATGGGTTTAATCCCGAGGACTTACTTATTCTCCTCACCTTCTCACTCACCTTTTCTTATCCTTACTCCTATCTACCTAAAACCTTGCCGCTCTACTATACTTTAGCTTGCGACCTGCACAGATCTATTTATACTACTCGCAACCTTCCTTTAACTTGCTAGCCCCATATATTTTCTTATGTTATACTAGAAGTTCAAGCGAGACATCATATCGTCTCAAACTCTTCTTTACTCTCTTAACTAGACCTCTCAAAACTTGGAAACCGTAGGCTAGAAGATATATCACTGACGATACCACTATCATTTGTGAATACTGAATCACAGCGCTTGTAGTCCTCTATCTGAAGTATGGACTACTCACAACCTTCTGTAGTTTAGTATCTCTTCCATTTTTACCTTTACCTTTCTTATCTTTAAATCTTGCATTGTATCTTTTGTCACTTTCATAACCTTCCTTCCACATAGGTGGAATTCACGTCCACAACATGAAGCTCTACTATAATACTTTCACCTCTAGTGCATACACAATCAGGTGAGAGCTTCATACTTACTCCTTATGAGGCTGGTACTTTTCCAATTGGCTTTATTGTGGAGCCATTATAGAATATGGCCATTGTACTATCTCTATCGTACCTCCGATATTAAGAGTGATTCTGCAATGTTCTTAATCATGATTTCCATAATTATCTAGATCTAATAATCAGAATCTTGATTTACTTACCTGATGTAACTCTTTAGTTTCCTCTTCTCTCTCAGCCTTTAAGTAGGCCTAAGCTATCTTCTGATATGTGGCTCAGGGTATTAGTTATTGCTTTCGCCTTTCGTGGGCTCTATGGAACATCCATAATATAATATTCTAACAATTCAAGCCTTTGCTTTGAGGTGGACTCAATTCTTTCTTTTAACCTATATCGGAGTCTCCTATAGTTGTAGGAATGTCAACATATATGCTGCATGGATAATAGTCTGAAATCTTAAGTGCATTCATAATGTAACTAACTCTGGGCCATTGATCGAATAATTCCTTTTGTTCCTTCTTAGATTTCTATAAAAGTAATAAATTACTTTTCCTAGTCATTCTGCCACTTGTTGCATGAATACTTGGCTTATCTTAGTTCCCACACCTATTTGAATTTCGTGCAACTCATATGAGCTCGAATATTACTTTTGATTTTACTTCCCGTTCCTTACTCACAATAGGTGCCACTTTATTTTAGAGTGCATACAATGTTGTAGTGAGACTGTTGTTAGAAGATCATTTCTTTTTTAGGTCACTATGCTTATGTTGAAGCCTTCTTCCTTATTTACTCATCTAGTCTATCGTTGTAGCACTTAGGGAATACCCTCTAACTCATGTAAAGCTGGGAGATTTTTATATCGTATACCCGACGAAATTTTTGATGTACTTATTCGCTTATAATTATCCTTAGTTACTTACCTCTGCACCCTTGTGCTCGTAGGGTTACTTCTGAACTAAAATTTTCACTATCTCCCCAATGACACTCTTTTTTATTTCCGTAATACTAATACGATACCTTTAACTACCAAACTCCTATCTAAATATTTCTCAAGGATTACAATGTCATATATGTGAGGTTGAATTTCCTGTGCTGGGTTTCAGTACGTTTGATATGATATTTCATCTGAGACCTCTTGTCTAGACGTAACTAGGCTCTTCTTGAATCAACTAGTAACTACTCGTCAGTCCATGCTCATATCTATATTCTGTGTTACCTATCTTGGATTATGTCTTTTGTCTTAACTTGCCTTTCGCACTGGCTCCTAATGTATCAAGTGTCCTTTCACACTTATTTATCAATAACATCCTGGTCGGGAACCCTTACCGCCTCTCCCCGGCATCCTGCTTGAATAATATTCCGGACTCGTAACATATGTGCAAGATCTGAATAAATACAATCTCATTCCCTTCGCCTTTTTACCGTATTCTTTCTTTACTATTCCATAGCTACGTGAACTACATAACTCCGACTTAATACTAGATCACACTATCTTCCCCTCTTTAGGTGAGTACTAGCATTTAATTCTATGAAGTTTTACCTATATATGTTCTACCTCTTCATATTTGGCGTCTTTCCATGTCTTCACTGACTCTTACTCGCCTTGCAGTAACCCTTCTCTACCAGGGATAACTGAATTTCTTACACGTGAGGGTGACACCTAGTGTAACTGGCACACTTAGTTCCTTAAGCATAACTTTGCTCACAGTGCTTGCTTTAGGAAAAAGTCTTCCCGAATGACCTTTAAAGGTTAGTCTTTCGTTGTCCATTCTATCATTGCCGAAACGCGATCTCTGAAATTATCACGATGATGACATTATCAAATTCTTTAGTCCCTAAATCATGTTCGATTTTATCTTGTTTACTAGCCCATACTAATTTTTGTTACTCCCGGGGTATAACTTAGCTTGTTGGTAATCACGTGGGGGTCACCAGCTTATACTCTCTTATTGTCTCAAGGCATGTCACCTCTTGTATTTTCCTTCACTTGAATATAGACTCTATCATCTTGTCATATTTTGATTTACCTTTATCACCCATTTATCATACCTTACTCGTAATGCTTCATTTACTCTATTCTTATTCTCCTGCTAATATTTCTGTCTATCACATTATTCTGAAAACTTCAACAAAACCTTGTTTCACTTTAGCTCCCCTAGCTCATTCTACCATTTTGGGTTACTCTAACACCTGTTGGATCCTAATATCCCATCATTCTCTTAAACTATATTTGTTAGCTTCCATTGGGCATAACCGAGATGGGTGTGTCCAATTGTACATACCTCTATTATTGTTGAAAGTAAATTAGAGTACTTGTATTTATCTTCCTGAATTGTAAATATTGATAATCTTCACTAACATACCCCCCTTCACCTTGCTTCAATTACATGTTGAAACTTAAACTTTTACCTCATGATACTCCCATGTCTTGCTATTAAGATGGAAATTTGTACATCCGGTATGCACGATCTGATAGGGCCTCAAACAAGGCCACATCGTCAAGAACTCTCTCTATTAGTGCCCTTACTTGTTGCTATATTAGCCTTCTCGTTAGCTGTAAATAGATATGTGTAGGTCGCAAGCTAAAGTATGGTAGAGAAATAAGGTTTTAGGTAGACATGAGTAAGGCTAAGAAAAGGTGAATGAGAAGGTGAGGAGAATAAGTAAGTCCTTAGGATTAAACCCATAAAAAAAGAGCTGGTGGTTTATGTAAGTTATAACATGCTCAGTATAGCTTGAATGAACTCAGAGGAGTTTAAGACTAGGGGCATTTAGAAAAGATGTAATGCTGCCTTGGTAGTAGAATGAGAGTGTAATTATGATAAATGATAAGAGGATGACAATTAGGCCTTCAATTGAGTGATAACTAAAAGAGAATTCATTTCATGAATTTCATGGAATTAGAATACCCCCATAAGATGAATCACGTTGGGATGCTACAACATATGGTTATTGAAGTTTAGTATCATTCGTAGGTGGATCAGGAAAATAACGGTAGATGTTCCCGATGAGACATGAGCCCTAGTGAAAATGTAGTACGAAGAGGTTACAAGTTATCAGTGGTACATTATAGATAAACGGTAAATCAACAAAAGATGGATAAAGGTTACAAAGTATGAGATGAGATCAGGTTGTCATTCTTAAGATGAACAGTAATGAGGAAGCATTAAGGGACTTAAATTTATACATATAGGATAAGCAGCGAGAGAGTAACCTGGAGTTGGGTAGCAGAGCTTGGTAATAATAAATCAAAGTAAGTGTTGTGGTATAGTATAATCTACCTAAATATAGTAAATCCATAACATAGCTAACCGAGGCTATGAAACAAGATATACCTATAGATTCCAAGAGGGACAACTTGTCATAGTTCTGTATATGTTCACAAAGTGGGGCCTAGAGATTGGCTAAAAGCTGGAGGAAAAAGGACAGAAGAATCGCATAGGCGCACATACAAGGACAAAGTCATAGAGTCTGCATGACAAAAGGGCGCAACAGTTATGATATTGGAAGAATTCCGACAAGAAGTCATGGTTTGAGAAAGAGGTCCAAAGGGGGGAATGCCCTGGCTTTCGGATTCATTCACAGAATATTTGCCTAGATGGCAACGACAATATTATAATATTTGTAACAGCTATGGGTTATGAGACTGATAAGCACATCAACCGACATTCGAGGACGAATATTCCAAAGGGGGGATCATGTTACACCCCATGTTTTCGTACATAAGAGTACGTCGTAAGTCAATTGATGTAAGCTCAGAAATAAAATCAGCTTTGAAAAGTTTACAAAGTTAAATAATCATGTTAACGTGGAGTTTAAAAATATTTAAGATCATGAATACCAAGTACCAAGAGGGTTTGAAGGCTAAGAAGCTAAACGAATTGAAGAAAACAAGTTTCGTCGAAAGTCGAAAAGTTGGGAATGTTATAACATGGACTTTTGGGGTGAGACTAGGGTGATTAACATTATAAGGAGATTATGTTATAAGTTATTTTATTTGTATGATATTCATGTGTTATGTTTTGAAGTCAAACGAGTTTTGGAACAAAAGTTGGAAAAGGTCATCACAAGTTACGTTCATAAATGTGCTGAAAATTAGGTCAAATGTAGCTGAGATTTTCTCCCAATATACTTGGAATTACGGGATGATCCACCTACCAAATTGAATAAATACAAGTCTAGTTTCTAATTCAATAAACCGTTTTTCAATACGATATTATAGTAGATAGATATTCACATTTTTGCAAGACCATGCAAGTAGCTCACAATGGGACCCACTTAGGCAGTGGACAACCCTTGAACATTTTAAAGGGCTTGGACGGCTTATTTTTGGTCATTTTCAACCAAGGACAGTTTCCAAACTCTCTTAACACCTCTCTAACAGTTCTCAAGGTTTCCACGTCGAATCCAACGGTGTTTTACCTAAACCTAATCTTAAAAGTTAGCCTAAGTGAAGAAGAGAGTCTCCATGGTATTGTGATGTGATTAAGGGTGATTATAAGCTAAGGGAAGCTTTGGCTTGAGTTTTTTCAGATTATTTAAGGTATGTATAACACCCTATTTCTTGGTATTAATCTTATCTATGTATTGGTTAAGTTATTTGGATGTAGAATTATAAGATACAACTTAAAGTTGTATAAGAAATCATTGTCTCTTATTAGACTATTTTCGAGTTTTAGAAGTGACTTCATAGAGATGGAAATCGTGGAGAATAGCTTGGTTATAGTGTTCTTACTTTTTTATGCTTGTCAATATGTTGATTATGTTGATGATGTTGTAAATAGGAGAAGAAGCAATCACACAATACATAGAAGTTGTTCATGTCGTTGTTTTATCTTGTGGGGTTGTTTGATGTTACTTTTATGATGGATATAAAGTTGTAATGTCATGTAAATATATATGTTAAAATGCTGGACCTATTGTTGGTGTTGTAATACAGGTGAGATGGGAAAAAAATTGGGGTTTGGTTCCGATCCAAGTCTGCCGCTCGTCGTGTTAAATAGCAGTTTTGTGTGTGACGTTTGTGCACTTATTGTTGTGTAGATTGATTGTTGTTGTTGGGTTGATTATATATGGTATTGGAGAAGACCCTTTTTACAGGGAAATTCTTCCCAAATTTAGATAAACGAGCTACTAGCTTAAGTTACGGACTTAGCCTTTACTCAGCATCGACTTTGATTCTCCTTATGCCATGGTAAACTAAGTTGAGTTGTTTGAAAAGTTGCTTGGAAGATATTAAGGACTCAACGAGGTTAAGGTATGTTAAGGATAAACCTTTCCTTCATTTGGCATGATTTCGTAACTACATGTGTTTGATAACGAGACATAAAGAAAAGTTCATATTCCTGAATTTATGTACATTTTTCTAGTCTCATAAGTTACAACATTATCCCTTATCGGAACTTCATATTAAGTTTTGTTTTGTCTTCTTTACCAAGAGAGTAGAGAGTCTATGTATATATAGTATTACAATATTTTTACCACCATCGAGCTTTAATCGATGGGCAGACCCCTATTTGGTAACTTTTTATCAGATGGTAAGAGTTATACCTAGCTTACTGTGGCCGAGCGCATATGAGCGAGCCTAGAATAGCCGAGATACCGAGTCTAGTACGGTGGAGCGCCTATGAGCGAGCCTACTACGGCAGAGCAGTTACACATACCGAGCCTTATAGGGTCGGACAACTATTTTACTTACTATATTGAGAGATATGAGTTAGTATCAGTAGGTAATCATATTTTTTGAATTATGTTTGACCCCCAGGTACTTTCAGTTATTATATTATCAGTTCAATTTTAGCTTTCAGATATTCTATTGCCTTACATACTCAGTACATTATTTCGTACTGGCGTCTTTTTTGTTGGGGACGCTGCATTTCATGCCTGCAGGTCCTGATAGACAGCTAGATAGACCTTCCTAGTAGACAAAGTCAAACATCAACTTAGTTGGTAAGATCCACTTCCTCGGATTTACCAGGTCTATACCTTGGAGTCCATTTATATATACAGGTTTGATGGGTAGGTCGAGGCCATGTCCCTACCATGATACAGTTCAGTTATCCTTAGAGGCTTGTAGACGAGTCCTGTACATTTTTTGTATCCGTATTGTGGTTTTACCAACCCTCTGCAGATGTTTAGTTTGGTATTGCTGGTTGTAGATGTTATTTTCAGATGATTCAGAATATGTCCTCATCGGCCTATGTTGAGGGTTACCCCTCTAGAGTTCATAGTTATAGAGTGGTAATTGTGATGACCCAAAAATTCATCTCCATTTTATAATTCAAAAATGTGTTTTGAGGCCTTAAAAAACTCCTTTTATCTTATCTCGTTTTACGTGCGCAGTTCGGGCGTATACCTGGAAAGATTTTATATGAAAAACTGAGAAAAATGCTAATTTTGCCTTTAAAATTGAATTTAAGTTGACTTCGATCAACATTTTAGGTAAACGGACCGGACCCGTGATTTGACGATCCCGTAGGGTCCGTAGGAAAACATGGGACTTGGCCGTATGCCCGGAATTGAATTCCGGGGTCCAAAGCCCGAGAAATGAATTTTAGAAAGAAATTATTTTACTAAAATTATAAGAGTTTTTGGAAATTTGATTATATTTTAAATTGATGGTATCGGGCCCAAATTTTTTATTCTGGAGCCCTGTACAGGTTTAATATAGTATTTGAGTGATGCCTGTAAAATTTGGTAAGAAACGGAGGTCATTTGACGTGATTCAGACCCGTAGTTGTGGAATTTGAAACTTTAAAAGTTCTTGAGATTTTCTTTGATTTTGATGCTAAATTCGTTGTTTAAGATGTTGTTTTGGCGATTTGATCACGCGAGCAAGTCCGTCGGATGTTTTTGGGGTTGTGTGCATGTTTGATTTGGAGCCCCGAGGGCTCGGGTGAGTTTCGGATCGGTATCCGGGTGTTTCGGACTTAGAAAATCTGGTGAAATAGTTGTTTTCTGGTGTCTGGTAAATTGTACTATGTGAACGCGTGGTAATCCACGCAAATGGTGAAGAGTAATTGGGGTTGGGGGTTGGGGGTGGGTTTGTACTATGCGAACGCGGCCAGTGGCTCGCGAACGCACAGCTTTAGGAGGGGAACTGAGGGAGAGGAGCTAATACTCTATGTGAATGCGTTGGTCACACGCGAATGCATTGCCTTAGGAGGGCTGGTCAGGGAATTTGGAAAACAAACCATATGCAAATGCGGTCAAAGGCACGGGAACACGAAGGCCAATAGGTCCATTGCAATGCAAACGCATCTGACCTCTCGCGATCGCGTAGAGGGTCTGTCCAGGGGTGTAAAATAGTAACAAAAACGGGAATAGGCCATAATTTCATATCTCTTTCCATAGAATCCGACCTTAGAAATTTTTTGAAGAGGGACTTCATCACCAAATCATAGATTTGTGTTCTTAACTTCATTTCCTTCAATTTCCATCAATACCCATTAGATGTTTAGGCCAAAATCTTGTTCTTGAAGGGTAGAAAATTAGGAATTTTTTGGAGAATTAGGGATTATTTTGAGAATTTAGACCTCGATTTTGGGTCGGATTTCGAAACTAATTATATATTCAGGCTCGTGGGTATATGCTTGATTGGGTTTTGGTCTGAACCTCGTGTTTTGACCAAGCGGGCCCAGGGTCAATTTTTGACTTTTTGGGAAGAATGATAGAAAACTCATAATTAAGCCTTGGGATTGGATTATTTAGAATTTATTGATATTGTTAATCTAATTATGACTAGATACAATCAAATTGGAGGCGAATTCTATAAGGAAAGCGGTAATTGAGGCTTGAGTTTGGTCGTGGAATTCGAAGTAAGTGTTTGGGAGGGAATAGGTATTATGTCTTATTTGCTACGTGTTAGTATAATGTGAAACATATAGGTGTGCTGACGAGTATCTATATGTTGGTGTCAAGAATGTCGTGAGTCAAATATTGTGATTTATTTGATTTTTCATTAAGCACTACTTGAGTTTAATTTGACAATTATCTATGTTGGTGGTGTTTCTTTGATATTGATCATTGTTGAGTATTGGCTCGAGTTGAGAATTACTACGTGAAATTGAGTAACTAGGTGAGATTGGTTATAGCTGCTTCCCTTGCCGGGATGATATTGATTCTACTGTTGAGTCCCTTGCCGGGACATTATGGCTTATTATTGTTGTTTGTATTGTTGATTTCCTTGCCATATTGTTGTTATTGATTTGTTTGGGTGAGGAAGAGTGTAAAGAACGAAGGGTGATGCCGTGCATTCTATTTATTATTTGGTGAGGATGAGAGTAAAATCACGAAGGGTGATGTCATGCCATATTATGATATTAAAAGCACGAAGGGTGATGTCGTGCCGTTTATATTAATTTATTGTGAGGATGAGAGTAAAAGCACGAAGGGTGATGCCGTGCATTCTATTTATTATTTGGTGAGGATGAGAGTAAAATCACGAAGGGTGATGTCGTGTATTATATTTATTGTTTGGTGAGGATGAGAGTAAAATCACGAAGGGTGATGTCGTGCACTTGTTTTTGTGCTATTATTTCTGTTGTTTAAATTGATATCTAATTTTGTTGCTTTACTTCTTATTTCTACTATTTGATATTTCCTCCCCTCAGTATGTTCCCATTTCCTTGTATTTAGCTGCTTAATTCTTGTTGTTATTATTTTCTTCGTATGTGATTAAACTGCACAGGTTTAGTTGGTTGTCGTGTCCTAGCCTCGTCACTACTTCGTCGAGGTTAGTCTCTACACTTACTCAGTACATGGGGTCGGTTGTACTGATGCTACACTCTGAACTTTTATGTAGATCCCGATACAGGACCCTACGGACCTTAGAGTGAGGAGATTGCCTTCAGCCCTTTCGGAGATTCCGAGGTAGTCCTGCAGGCGTCCGCAGGCCTTGGCGTCCCCTCTTGCTTTATTTACACTCTGTTCTTCTTTATTTGGAGACATATGTATTTATTTTGTTCAGACCTTTATATGTAGTATTCATAGATAGTCAGTGAAGTTGTGACACCAAATTCTGGGTTTAGAATTATGATTTTCGTAATGGCTTTTAATTTAGTTGAAGACTTTGTTTTCTCTCGCACTTTTATTTCCGCTAATTTGTACATCACATGTTATATATTAAAAATAAATGAATAAGGTAAATAAACATCAACATTGGCTTGCCTAGCGGGCTCAATGTTAGGCACCATCATGGTCTCGACAATAGGAAATTTGGGTCGTGACAAGTTGGTATCAGAGAACTAGGTTGCTTAGGTATCACAATTAACGGACAAGCTTAGTAGAGTCTAAGGGATCGGTACGGAGACGTCTGTGCTTATCCCCCAGAGGCTACAAAGTTTAGGAATGACTTCACATCTATTCTTCTGTGTCGTGTGATTGATTTCTCAAAACTAATTTAATTTCTACTCTATTCTCTCGCAAGATGGATAGAACACGTGCTTCTTCATCCACTGATCAGCAGCCCGAGTCTCCAATTACAGCTCCTACGAGGGGCCGAGGACGAAGACGAGGCCGTGCTAAAGGTCGAGGCAGAGGCAGAGCTCAGGACAGAGCAACAGCTCCAGTGGCAGAGCCTCGGGTAGAGTTTGCTGATGAGGTTCCTGCCCAGACAGTCCCGGTTGGACCAGCTCAGGTTCCCGAGGGGTTCATTTCCACCCCGGTACTCCAGGATGTTCTGGTCCGTCTAGTGGGCCTCATGGAGAGCGTTGCTCAGGCAGGTTTATTTCCTACAGTACCAGTCGTCTCTCAGGCTAGGGGAGGAGCCCAGACTCCTGCTACTCGCACTCTAGAGCAGTTGGCTTCTCAGTTCCAGACTCCAGCACCTCAGACAGCTGGGGTAGTTCAGCCGAGTATTATGGCTCAGACCGGTGATGGAGCAGTTATGTCTGCTGATGCTTTGTGGAGGTTGGACCGGTTCACCAAGCTATTTACTACTACCTATAGTGGTGCATCTTCAGAGGATCCCCAGGACTATTTAGATAGATGCCACGAAGTTTTACGGAACATGGGGATAGTGGAGACCAATGGGGTCGACTTTGCTACTTTCCATCTGTCAGGTCCCGCCAAGACCTGGTGGAGAGATTATTGTTTGGCTAGACCAGCGGGATCACCGCCTCTGACTTGGGCCCAGTTATCCAATTTGTTTCTGGAGAAGTTTCTCCCTATCACTCAGAGAGAGGATTATAGGAGGCAGTTTGAGCGTCTCCAGCAGGGTTCTATGACTGTCACTCAATATGAGACCAGATTAATTACCTTGGCCGGTCATGCTATTATGATACTTCCCACCGACCGAGAGAGGGTGAGGAGGTTTATTGAGGGACTAGCTCAGCCGATCGGATTGCAGATGGCTAGAGAGGCAGGGAGTGATATTTCCTTTCAAGATGCAACCAATGTAGACATACGAGTCGAGATGGTTCTATCACAGGGGAGTGGTCAGGGGTCTGAAAAGAGGCCTCGTCATTTTGGCCGGTTTAGTGGTGTCTCATTTGGAGGCAGGGATTCTTTTGGTAGGGGATATCTTCCTAGGACGTTTCAGTCAGCACTTCAAGTTTCTCGCAGTGCTCCAGGTGGTCATGGTTCCCACATGCAGTATTCTAATCAGTTGCCCTACAGTGACCACCAGCTCCTATCATAGCACCGCCGATCCAGAGTTTCCAAGGTGGTTACTCAGGTTGTCAAGGTCAGTTTCAGGGCCAGAAGTCTCAGCAGCCGAGATCTTGTTATACTTGTGGTGGTCGGGGGCACCTTGCTAGTTTTTCCCTCGAGCAGTTCTCAGCACCAGGGTTTTCATGCCATGGTTCCCGCACCAGTTGTTTCACCACCCATTCAGCCAGCCAGAGGTGGGGTTCGAGGTGTTAGAGGTGGAGGTCAGACAGTTAGAGGTGGAGGCCAGGCCACTATAGGTAGAGGTCAGCCAGTAGAAGGTCGTCCCTGGGGTGTAGTTCATATTGGTGGGGCCCAGCCCCGATGTTATGCTCTTCCAGCCAGACCTGAGGCTGAGGCCTCTGATGCAGTTATCACAGGTATGGTTTCAGTTTGCAGCAAGGATGCTTCACTTTTATTTGATCCAGGGTCCACATATTCCTATGTGTCATCTTATTTTGCTCCTTATTTAGTTATGCCTCGTGATTCTCTGAGTACTCATGTATATGTCTCTCCACCGGTGGGTGATTCTATTGTGGTAGATCGTGTCTACCATTCATGTGTAGTGGTTATTAGTGGCCTTGATACCAATGTAGATTTTCTACTCCTTGATATGGTAGATTTTGATGTTATTTTGGGGATGGATTGGCAGTCGCCTTATCATTCCATCCTGGACTATCATGCCAAGACCGTGACCTTAGCGTTGCTGGGATTTCCTCGACTGGAGTGAAGAGGGACTCTTGGTCATTCTTTCAGCAGGTTTATCTCATATATGAAGGCTCGGCTTATGGTCGAGAAAGGGTGTTTGGCCTATTTGGCCTATGTTCGTGATTCTAGTGCCGAGGTTCCTTCTATGGAGTCTGTGCCCATTGTCCGTGAGTTTACAGAGGTGTTTCCTGCAGACCTGTCGGGTATGCCACCCGACAGGGATATTGATTTTTGCATTGATTTGGCTCCGGTCACTCAGCCTATTTCTATTCCGTCATATCGTATGGCCCCCCAGAGTTGAAGGATTTGAAAGAACAGTTGCAAGACTTTCTTGATAAAGGATTTATTAGGACTAGTGTCTCGCCTTGGGGTGCACCGGTGTTGTTTGTTAAGAGGAAAGATGGGTCGATGAGGATTTGTATAGATTATTGGCAGTTGAACAAGGTTACCATCAAGAATAAGTATCCGTTGCCGAGGATTGATGATTTTTTTTATCAGCTTTAGGGTGCCAAGGTATTTTCGAAGATTAATTTGAGATCTGGCTACCATCGGTTGAGGATTAGGGCATCTGATGTCCCTAAGACAGCATTTCGCACTTGGTACGGGCATTATGAGTTCTTAGTGATGTCATTCGGGTTGACAAATGCCCCAGCAGCTTTCATGGACTTGATGAACCGAGTGTTTAGGCCTTATTTGGATTCCTTCGTGATTGTCTTCATTGATGATATTCTGATTTATTCCCGCAGTCGGGAGGAGCATGAGCAGCACCTTTGAGTCGTTCTCCAAACTCTGAAGGACAGTCAGTTATATGCTAAGTTTTTGAAATGTGAGTTTTGGTTTTGTTCAGTTGCATTCCTGAGTCATGTTGTATCAGCGGAGGGTATTCAGGTGGATCCTAAGAAGATTTCAGCTGTCAAGGATTGGCCTAGACCCACATCAGCTACAGAGATCTGGAGTTTCTTGGGTTTGGCGGGCTATTACTGTCGGTTTGTGGAGGGGTTTTCATCTATTGCAGCCCCTATGACCAGGTTGACTCAGATGGGTGCACAGTTTAGGTGGTCAGAGGAGTGAGAGGAGAGCTTCAGAATCTCAACACGGCTCTGACTACGGCGCCGGTGTTGGTTTTGCCCACAGGTTCAGGGCCATATACTGTGTATTGTGATGCATCTCGGGTTGGACCTGGTACAGTGTTGATGCAGGATGGCAAGGTTATTACATATGCTTCGCGTCAGTTGAAGATCCACAAGAAGAATTATCCATTTCATGATTTGGAGTTAGCAGCCATTGTCCACGCGCTGAAGATTTGGAGGCATTATCTGTACGGTTTGTCATGTGAGGTGTTCACAGATCATAAGAGTTTGCAATATTTGTTCAAGCAGAAAGAGTTGAATTTGAGGCAAAGGAGCTGGTTGGAGCTGTTGAAAGACTATGACATCACCATCTTATATCATCCAGGGAAGGCCAATGTGGTGGCCGATGCTTTCAGTAGGAAGTCAGCCAGTATGGGTAGCCTGGCTTATATTCTGATCGAGGAGAGACCGCTTGCTTTGGATGTTCAGGCTTTAGCCAATCGGTTCATGAGATTTGATGTTTCTGAGCCCGGTCGTGTTCTAGCTTATACGGTTGCTCGTTCTTCATTATTTGATCGTATTCGAGATCGGCAGTATGATGATCCTCATTTGTGTGTCCTTAGGGACACGGTGCGGCACGTTGGTGCCAAGCAGGTTATAGTTGGTGATGATGGAGTTTTATGGATGCAAGGTCGTATTTGTGTGCCCAATGTGGATGGACTTCGTGAGTTGATTTTAGAGGAGTCCCATAGTTCCCGCTACTCCATCCATCCGGGCGCCACAAAGATGTATCAGGATTTGCGGCAGCATTATTGGTGGAGGAGGATGAATAAGGATATTGTGGCATATGTAGCTCGGTGCTTGAATTGTCAGCAGGTAAAGTACGAGCATCAGAGGACTGGTGGATTGCTTCAGCAGAATGAGATTCCTGAGTGGAAGTGGGAGCGTATCACCATGGATTTCGTTGTTGGACTCCCACGGACTCAGAGGAAGTTCGATGCAGTATGGGTTATTGTGGATAGGCTGACCACGTCAGCGCATTTCATTCCTGTGGCAGTTTCATATTCTTCGGAGAGATTGGCAGAGATCTACATTAGGGAGATTTTTCATCTTCATGGTGTGCCCGTGTCTATTATTTCTGACCGAGGTACGCAATTTACCTCGCATTTCTGAAAGGGCGTGATGATGTTTGGGAAGAAGGGCAAGCTAAGCCCTAGGTACATCGCTCCTTTTGAGATCCTTGACAGAGTGGGAGAGGTGGATTACAGACTTGCGTTGCCACCGAATTTATCAGATGTGCATCCAGTGTTTCATGTGTCTATGCTTCGGAAGTATCACGGTGATCCAGCCCATGTGTTAGACTTCAGCAGTGTCCAGTTGGACAAGGATTTGACCTATGAGGAGGAGTCGGTAGCCATATTAGACCGGCAGGTTCGTCAGTTGAGATCGAAGAGTTATCCTTCAGTTCGTGTTCATTGGAGAGGTCAGCCTGCCGAGGAAGCTACCTGGGAGTCCGAGTTCGATATGCAGAGCCAGTATACCCACCTTTTCCCCGATTCAGGTACTTTTCTATGTTCTTTCGAGGACGAACATTTGTTTTAGAGGTGGAAAATGTGATGACCCAAAAAGTCATCTCTCATTTTATAAGTCAAAACTGCATTCCGAGGCCTTGAAAATATCCTTTAATCTCACCTCGTTTTGCATGCGCAGTCCGGGCATATATCCAGAAAACTTTTATATGAAAAACTGAGAAAATGCTAATTTTGCTTTTAAAATTCAATTTAAGTTGACTTCGATCAAAATTTTGGGTAAATGGACCCTGACCCGTCATTTGATGGTGCCGGGAGGTCCGTAGGAAAATATGGGACTTGGACGTATGCCCGGAATTGAATTCCGAGGTCCCAAGCCCGAGTAATGAATTTTTGAAAGAAATTGTTTTACTGAAATTATAACAGTTTTTAGAAATTTGATTATATTTGAAATTGATGGTATCGGGCCCTTATTTTGGTTCCGGATCCCGGTACAGGTTTAATATAGTATTTGAGTGATTCCTGTAAAATTTGGTAAGAAACAGAGGTCATTTGACGTGATTCGGACCCATAGTTGTGGAATTTGAAACTTTGAAAGTTCTTGAGATTTTCTTTGATTTAGATGCTAAATTTGTTGTTTAAGATGTTATTTTGGCAATTTGATCGTGCGAGTAAATCCGTTGGATGTTTTTTGGGTTGTGTGTATGTTTGGTTTGGAGCCCCGAGGGCTCGGGTGAGTTTTAGATAGGTATCGGGGTATTTCAGACTTAGAAAATCTGGTGAAGTAGTTGTTTTCTGGTGTCTGGTAATTTGTACTATGCAAACACGTGGTAATCCACGCGAACGCAAAGAGTAATTGGGGCTGGGGCTAGGTTTGTACTATGCGAACGCAACTAGTGGCTCGCGAACGCACAAATTTAGGAGGGGGACTAGGGGAGGGGAGCTAATACTCTATGCGAACGCGTAGGTCACACGAGAACGCATAGCCTTAGGAGGGCTAGTCATGGAATTCGGGGGGAAAAACCCTATTCGAACGCGACCAAAGGCACACGAACACGAAGGCCAATTTGGCCAGTGCTATGTGAATGCATCAGACCTCTCGCGATCGCGTAGAGGGTTTGTCCAGGGGTTTAAAACAGTAACAAAAACGGGAATAGGCCATAATTTCATATCTCTTTCCATAGAATCCGACCTTAAGCAATTTTTGAAGAGGGACTTCATCACCAAATCATAGGTTTGTGTTCTTAACCTCATTTCCTTCAATTTCCATCAACACCCATTATATTTTTAGGCCTAAATCTTGTTCTTGAAGGGTAGAAAATTAGGAATTTTTGGAGGATTAGGGATTTTTCAAATTTGGGAATTTAGACCTCGATTTGGGGTCGGATTCCGAAAATAACTATATATTCAGGCTCGTGGGTGTATGGGTAATCGGGTTTTGGTCTGAACCTCGTGTTTTGACCAAGCGGGCCCAGGGTCAAATTTTGACTTTTTGGGAAGAATGATAAAAAACTCATAATTAAGCATTGGCGTTGGATTATTTAGCGTTTATTAATATTGTTAAGCTAATTATGTCTAGATACAATCGAATTGGAGGCGAATTCTATAGGGAAAACGGTAATTGAGGCTTGCGTTTGGTCGTGGAATTCGAGGTAAGTGTTTGGCTTAACCTTAGCTTGAGGGAATAGGTAGTGTCTTATTTGCTACGTGTTAGTATAATGTGCAACGTATAGGTGTGGTGACGAGTATCTATACGTTGGTGTCAAGCATGTCGTGAGTCGAATATTGTGATTTATGTGATTTTTTATTAAGCATTACATGAGTTTAATTTGACAATTATCTATGTTGGTAGTGTTTCTTTGATATTGATCATTGTCGAATATTGGCTCGAGTTGAGAATTACTACTTGAAATTGAGTAACTAGGTGAGATTGGTTATAGATGCTTCCCTTGCCAGGATGATATTGATGCTACTGTTGACTCCCTTGTCGGGACGTTATGGCTTTATTATTGTTGTTTGTATTGTTGATTTCCTTGCCGGATTGTTGTTATTGATTTGTTTGGGTGAGGAAGAGTGTAAAGCACGAAGGGTGATGCCGTACATTCTATTTATTATTTGGTGAGAATGAGAGTAAAAGCACGAAGGGTGATGTCGTGCATTCTATTTATTATTTGGTGAGGATGAGAGTAAAAGCACGAAGGGTGATGTCGTGCCATATTATGATATTAAAAGCACGAATGGTGATGTCGTGCCATTTCTATTTATTTATTGTGAGGATGAGAGTAAAAGCACGAAGGGTGATACTGTGCATTCTATTTATTATTTTGTGAGGATGTGAGTAAAAGCACGAAGGGTGATACCGTGTATTCTATTTATTATTTGGTGAGGATGAGAGTAAAAGCACGAAGGGTGATGTCGTGCACCTATTTTTGTGCTATTATTTCTGTTGTTAAAATTATATCTAATTTTGTTGCTTTATTTATTATTTCTATTATTTGATATTTCCTCCCCTCAGTATGTTCCCCTTTCCTTGTATTTAGCTGCTTAATTCTTGTTGTTGTTATTTTCTCCGTATGTGATTAAACTGCACAGATTTAGTTGGGTTTCGTGTCCTAGCCTCGTCACTACTTCCCCGAGGTTAGGCTCGAAACTTACTCAGTACATGGGGTCGGTTGTACTGATGCTACACTCTGCACTTTTGTGCAAATCCCGATATAGGACCCTACGGACCTTAGAGTGAGGAGGCTGCCTTCAGCCCTTTTGGAGATTCTGAGGTAGTCCTGCAGGCGTCTGCATGCCTTGGCGTCCCCTCCAGCTTTATTTCCACTTTGTTCTTCTTTCTTTTGAGACAGATGTATTTATTTTGTTTAGACCTTTATATCTAGTATTCATAGACCGTCAGTGAAGTTGTGACACCAAATTCTGGGTTTAGTATTATGATTTTCATAATGGATTTTAATTTAGTTGTAGACTTTGTTTTCTCTCGCACTTTTATTTCCGCTGATTTGTACATCATATGTTATATATAAAAAATAAATGAATAAGGTAAATAAACATCAACATTGGCTTGCCTAACGGGCTCAATGTTAGGCGCCATCACGGTCCCGACGGTGGGAAATCCGGGTCATGACAGGTACGCTCGGGCCGAGTATGGCACCGGATTCCGCCACACCTCTTCAGGATTGGGGCATGACATGGGAGGCGTGACCGGCACCTAGTTCCATATTTAGCCCGAGCGTACCACTTTGTAATTGTGAAATCTGGGGGGGTAATCCTCAACTTAGGCCGATGAGGCCATATTCTGTATCATCTGAAAATATCGTCTCTCCAATCTGAGGGATAAACATACCTAAAAGCTCATATATATATACAGTGTGCAGGCTGATGAGTCCACCATGAACATCTACTGATATACAAAATATACAGGACTCGTCTACAAGCCTCTAAAGATAACTGAACTATACAATGGTCGGGACAGTGCCTCGACCTACCCATCAAACCTGTATATATAAAATGGACTCCAAGGTATAGACCTGGCAACTCCAACAGAGTGGAGCTTACCAACCAAGATGATGTTTGACTCTGTCTCCTTGGAAGGTTTATCTAGCTGTTTATAAGGCTTGATACATATAACTACTATGTCGTAGTAGGCTCACTCGTAGGCGCTCGGCCATACTAAGCTCTATATCTCGATCATTCCGGGCTCGCTCATAGGTGCTCGGTCACAATAGCTCGATATATAACTTACGATCTGATTGAATGTTTCCCAATAGGGGCTTTCCCATCGATTATAGCTTGATGGTGGTAAAAATATTATTATACTGTATATATATAGACTCTCTTCTATCCTTGCTGAAAGAAGACAAAATTAAACTGAATATGAAGTCCCGATAAGAGAGAATGGTGTAACTTATGAGACTAGGACAATATATATAAATTCAGGAATATGAACTTCTTTTTATGTCTCGTTATCAAACTCATGTAGTTTAACCTCTTTGAGTCCTTAATAGCTTCCAAGAAACTCTTCAAACAACTCAACTCAGTCTATCATAGCATAAGGAGATTCAAAATCGGTGCTAAGTAAAGGCTAAGTCCATAACTTAAGTTAGTAGCTTGTTTATGTAAATTTGGGAAGCATCTCCCCTGTAAAAAGGGCCTTCTCCAATACCATATACCAACAGACCAATAATACCAACCAATCTTAAATAATCTGAAAAAACTCAAACCAAAGTTTCCCTTAGCACACAAGCACCCTTAATCACATCACAACATCATGGAGGCTCTCTTCTTCACTTAGGATAACTTTTGAGGTTGGGTTTAGGTAAAACACCCTTGGATTCGACTTGGAACCCTTGAGAAATTTTAGAGAGGTGTTGTGAGAGTTTGAGAACTGTCCTTGGTCGAAAATGACCAAAAATAAGCCGTCCAAGCCCTTTAAAATGTTCAAGGGTCATCCACCGCCTAAGTGGGTCCATTGGGAGCTGCTTGCGCGGTCTCGCGAAAATGCGAATATCTCTCTACTCCATTGTTGTAATTACAAACGGTTTAATGCATTAGAAACTAGACTCATAGATCTTCAGTTATGTCAATGTGGACTCGGTAAACCCCAATTGATCAATGGTTTTACAATAGGTGACGTATCCGGCCGACTATAGCGCATATATATATATATATATATATATATATATATATATATATATATATATATATATATATATATATATATATATATATATATATATATATATATATATATATATATAATGTATGTGGGACTCATGGAATCACATTCTCAACCTTCTGGGGTGACGTAAGGTCGTTGCACCTTCAATTAAAATTATGGACATCATAACATCTATATGAACTTCATTAGGATTCAAGGATCATACATACTTTCTTAGAATAACTTTATAAGGAAATAACAACATGGACAACCTTAGTTGCTAAAAGTAGATTCGTTATGAAATAGCGTATCGTTTACGTTCGTTTCACTTTAGATCATGCCATAAGAAAGAAGGAAATGCCTTAACATTCCTTAACTCCATTGAGTCCTTAATACCTTCCAATAAATTCTTCAAAAAACTCAACTCAATATACCATAGCAAAAGGAGATTCAAAATCAGTGTTGAGTAAAGGCTAAGTGCGCAACTTAAACTAGTAGCTCGTTTATGTAAATTTGGGCAGCATCTCCCCTGTAACAATAGCCTACTCCAATACTATATACCAACAACAATGACCAAAGAAATCTAGCAATACATAATTATCAATAACAAGACACCAAAAACAACAACAAGTCACAACTACTTCACGACGAGTGGCGAGCTCCAATTGGAATTCGTATACCCCATTTTACCCCTTATAGACTTCTTACTTTAACTTAATAGTATCATTAACATGGTAATGAATACATTTTCAATGATTCCTCTTTATACCATATTTATAACAACGAAAATAATCCACAACTCCAGCTATTCTCAATTAGCAACTTTATTGACTAGTTCATATCTAGTCCCTCCATTTAACTTAATCAATGCCAAGATAACCTTAAACAGAAGCAAGAACACAATATAATTATCTTCTATAGTGTATTCAAGTTGAAATCCATGTTATATTTAGCTTTCAACATCCCAACACACCCCAATCACTTCATACCCAAAACGACAACTATACTAGTGTCAAACACCCCGAAAATGTTACAAAGAATGACTAATCCACCATTTCTCCATTATGCGGTGTTTCTCCACACTATTTCTCATCCAAAAATACATTAAAGCACTGAAAAATAGACAGCCCACAAAATAGTCCATTACAAGTCAAATACTTCGAACTCACGATTTCCCATCACCGTCCCGTGAGTTCTAACTATTGTCGCGCCCCCCTTTTTCCTTGTGGAGTCCGGTGTTTTCGACGTCTTTTGGGACATCTCATTTCCTTTTGGGAAGGGGTATGGAATTTGAAGATTCGCCACCTAACGGATTTAAGATGTGTTAGGGCACCTAATGCAAGTAACTCATAAACCGGTTTACATTACCAGAGATTGGGTAAGGGATCGGAATCGGAATCGGAATCGAGGGGAAGGTGTTAGGCACCCTTCGAGGTCCAACACAGTGGGTCCCGACCAAACTCATTTTAGTGAATCATTCATAAAGCAATTTAAACAAGTAAAGATCATTCAAAACGGGAATAAATGGGATCCTAGGTTTATTATCCTATAGGATCATTTCTGTGCAATACTCGGTAAACTTTCCCCAAATAGAGGTATTACGCATAGCATTAGGGCACAGATCATCATATCCTTTACTACCCAGTTACCCTCCTCTTAATTACTACTTAAGAGATTCTAATTGAATACGTACCCTATGTGTGCATTACCCTCTCCTTTACCTATGGCCCTGGAAGTGTTTATGACCTCTATTAAGGTGGTTCTAGACTCACCTATAGTGCTTAAAAGGAGAAAATCTAAGCGACAAACAAAACAGATAGGACTGCCATATAACAAAGCAGTCGAAGGCTCACATTTACCTCCACAAATGAGCAAACAATTGCAAGTCTCGAACAACAATTTTAAACACTTTAAAGTCCTATAGCAGGATATCTAGGTGAGCACAAAAGCAGAATATGCAACATTTGTTAAGGCGAGACAGTGAACACCTAATCAGTTTGCCTACTGATTCTTATGGCTTACTGAATATGGACAGAAGCCTATAAACATAGTATCTAAGCGTGAATCAGACCATAATAACAAACTAGCGATTGACTTATAACAGGCAGATTTTTTATCTATTTAGACCCTATAGGCATGATGTCTATGCACAGAAAATGATCACAAGCATTACTTCAAGACATATAAACACAGAAATTGATTTTACATATTTATCTCTACAAACATGATATCTAGGTGTCAAATTGTTTTTAGACTTATTCCTTATAGTCATGAAGGCTAAGTATTCATACTGATTTCAAATATGATTTTCTAAGGACATGATATCCAAGTGAGCATAATATTATACGAATTTGATAATTCCCAAAGGAAGATCCTATAGGCATGGTTTCTAATGCACATTGAGACTTGAATATATGCACGAACATGAATTTTTTGATACAGAATTGATAAACGTCCCATAACAGGATTTCTAAGACGTAAAGTGAAATTCATGGCAAATAATGAGATAAGTCCTATAAGGATGATTTATAATGCATATAAACAATCACAAAAATCCTATAGGCATGATTTCTACCGATCCCAACAAAGATATATAAAAATTCATCCCAGCTTTACTAATAACCTCAATATCTGTTTTCACAATAATTATTATTACAGACTAGATATAAACGAATTACAGGATGAAATTACTATGCTAGAGGGAGCCTAGATAGGCCCAAACAAAACTTGGAAAATCAGGCCTTCACCCAAGTCTGAAATGCCAGTATCTCATAGTATCAAGATGGTATCCTGGTGTGTCAAAGTTCCCAAGGGCCTCAAGGACCCCCGGCAATGCTCACACCAGGAATCCTTTAAAAACAATTTTGTGCATAAGTGTGGAAGAGCCAGCCCCAGTGTGTCAGAGTTCGGAGGAGTCTCATGGACTCCTTGGTAGTGCTCACATTGAAGGGGAAGGACCCTAGGTATTCTAAGAGTAGGAGTTGAAAATAGTGTATGAAAATAAGGAATAGTTTTGAGAAAAAAGTTTATGAGTAAAATAGGAATAAACAGAGTCATTGCAGCATCTGAGTTCCAACAAAGGTTTCCAGCAATCAAACCAGGGACAAACACAGGATCACAACCATTTCAAAGCAAAGCTTCACATTGCCTAGATTAGTTCATTAATTAACACTAGGTAGGCATATCGCATGCTATAAACAAAAAAATCCATAGAGAAGGGTAGCAGGATTAGGAACATAGAGGTTATTAGTCAGGAACACATAAGACAGGGTGAGAGTGGAAGCATGCTAGTTAACAGAACATAAAGCAGGTTGACAGCATAGGACATAGCAGCAGGGATAGACATGTTGATTAAAAAGCCACAAATAGGAAGCACATAAGTTAATTTGGTAACAACCAGATTACTGAATGGGACATAGCATACTGATTAAGAGTCATAAATAGGGAAACATATAAGTCTAACTGCATGTGATAATAGCCAGATTACTGAATGGGACATAGCAACAGAAATGATTATGCTGATTTAAAGCAGTAGACAGGAAAGTCATAGGAGTCTGGCTTTATGGAAGTACTCAGGCTAACTAAGATCAATAAACAGGGAAGACATAGGTATTCATGCTAATTGAAATCAATACACAGGAAAGACATGGCTTAAAACTAAACAGAAGTGGTCATACTAATTGAGGTCAATAAACAGGAGAGACAGAAGTTTAAGTATAGAAGTAAACATAGTGATTGAAAGCAATAAACAGGAAAGATAGAGGTTAAAATGAAGGAGTAAACATACTGATTAAAAGTAATAATAGGAAAGATAGAAGTTAAAATACAGAAGTAAACATACTAATTAAAAACAATAACAAGAAAGCACATAGGTTTAATCTTCATAGAAAATGAATGACAAGAGGAGTGGAGACATACCAGTTAAAGATGGTAAAACAGAAGGTGAAACTATGCAGAACTCAGTGGTCTAGCCTTGGCTTTCAACCGGCTAGATAATGTAGCAAGCACGAATAGCAGAAAGGGGGAATGAGAGCAAAGTTTGTGTGTGTGTGTGTGTTTCTGAATTGTGTTCGTGTTTTTAGAAGAATCAGAATGAGAGTTTATATAGCACTTAGTAAAGTAAACAAATAATGCAAGAATAACTCAGAGTTCATAAAACAAGGTAATCAAATAAATCAACAAGTTAATGGAGGAATTAACCCAATCAATTCATACAGAAAATCCGGGAGGGACCCCTTAGAATAGGGAGAGTAAATTAACAGTACAAATTAGGGTTCAAATAAGGTAACAAATCAGTCATATACCATATAGGGATCAATTAAACCCCTAAATCGGACTAATAGTTTAATTACGGCAAGTATTACTAATTCAAGTCACAAATAAGGAAATAGGTAAAATCACAGAGAAATATTGATTTAACAGGAAAATATAATTCGAACCCTAAATAAAATTAGTTAATATATTTGGTTGACAGAAATAAACAAATAATGGGAAAAAGATTGAAGCAATCAGTGCAAGAAACAGAAAGACCTAGGGTTTAAGCATATACACAAAAAATAGTCGAATTAGCAAAGGATAATCATATTCAAACACTTGAAAGTCAAAAACCCTTTTGAAGAAAACTTAGAACGAAACCCTAATTTCAGAAAAGCACTGGAATCTAATAGTAATAACAAAAACAGAAGATTTTTTGTAGAAAAATACCAAATAACACTTAAAACATTTTAGATCTATAAGGAGCTTAACAGACCCAAGTAGTCATAAGATTAGGTTTTTCGAAAATGACATAGATGAAAGGAAACTCGGTCCAAAATTATAGATGTGAACCATAAATAAGAAGAAATAGTACTCACAAACGGAAATGGCCATAGGCATGCCTGTGAGAAAGGTTTCGAACAAAATCAGGTTGAATCTCTTTGAGATTCTCTCATAAATCAACGAAGTCGAACAACCAGAAGATGTAGAAGGCCAGCAAAGGCCGAAAAATACAGAGAAATCTCATGAACAGTGAGGTTTACCGGTGAAGGCGGCTAGGTTTTAGGGGAATGATTGAGAGAGAAGGGGAGGGATTAGGGAAACGAAGACGGCGGGGGAGAGGAAAATGAGATAGGGTTTTGGGGGTTAGGTTAGATTAAAAGGGAAGGAAATAATATGGACCGTTGATCTCAGAGATCAACGGTCACGATTAAAGAGCGGTTTTGGTCGGGTAGATGAAGGATTGGGCTTGGGTAGGGTTTGGGCTATGATTTAAGATATTTAGGCTGGTATAATTGGGTTGAAACGAAATTGAAAGGGGCTATTTGTTATACACCTAACTAATTAATAAAATAATTTGTAAATATAATTAACAAATTATAAAAATAATTTTCATGCATAAAAAAAGGTTTAAAATAATTACTTAATATTATAAAAATATAAAAAGTTATTTTCTGATGAAATAATGTAATAATGCGTACATGAGCTATTATTACAAAGTTATTGCAATTATAACCCGAAAAATGTAAATGTGGCTATTTATGAAATAATTAAAACTTATTATGAATATAAATGGTAAAATTAAGTCATGAAATTGTTATAAATCCATTTTTGATGCAATTAGTAATTATTTATATAATAAAAATACTAGGATAAATTAATAAAAAATCCTTACAAAAATGCAGAAATTATGAAAAAATATTAGTTGATGCTCATGTACTATTTTGAAGATAGATATACATTTTAAAAATTGTATAGGAAAAGTTGGGCATCAACAGCTTCCCTTCTTTACCCGGGAAGGATAAAAAAGTTGTCGGGTAAAGATATGATGGCCAATTTTGACCGAGTAGGGTGATTTGAGAGACATAGGCCGCACTCTGATTTTTGAGCTACCTACATATCCCTGGTTTTACAGGAATCATTCCGTGTGTAGTTCTAGATTCATCGGCGGAATATACCAATGAAGTTATCACAAAAACGGACACAAGGTTTTGGAATAGGTGAAATGGTTGCGGTGAGCGGTCAAGTTTGAGGTAGTGAAGAAGCTAGAGCGGGATTGCTCTTGTTGGGGTAATGGTTGCTCGTCGGGTTACCTGCAAATAAAAGATGTACTACAAGCATATATTCGTGCATGAATTTAAACATGATCCAAATTCCCTTTAGACCATGAGAATTGTCTTTGGACGGTTGAGGATGACGTCCTTAGACTATGATGTCCTGGGCCATGAATTGTGCAGTAAGGGATTCGCATTCCATGAAATGATGTTCTCGGGCCATGAAAATAGTGCCTCCGAACCATGACGCCTTTGAATAATGATATTCAAGTTTGAGAGATCCTCAGGACATGGCATGGTGTATTCCGGCTATGAGGATGATGCCTTCAGACTATGACGCCTTCGGACAGTATTTCAGCCCATGAGGTGCAAAATATGATGCTAGAAGCAACAAGACAGGGCTTAATCTTGAAGGAAGTTGAGGTCGGAGCTTAGCCCCAAAAGAGAATAATGTGAGGTATAGGACAGAGCGACATCTGTATTTATGCAAAGAAATACAATGCTTAGTCTCGTGGGGGGAAGGCAAAGCTTAGCCTTATGAAAATGAAGAGGCACGTCTTAGCCTCAAGCAAGATTCGAGACAGTGCTTAGTCTCATGCAAGGAGAAGGCAATGCTTAGCCTTATGCAGATAAGGAGGCAATGCTTAGCCTCATACAGGATTTGCGACAGTGCTTAGTCTCATGCAAATGTAAGGCAATGCTTAGCCTTATGCAGATAAGGAGGCAGTGCTTAGCCTCGTGCAATATTTGAGACAATGCTTAGTCTCAGGTAATGGGAAGGCAATTTACATCATATGCGGAAAACATAAATAGTTTACACATAATATCGCTTGACTGCATCCGAATTGATCGGCTTTAGCCAGACTTCTCCATCCATTTTCGCCAGTATGAGGGATCCTCCTGTTAGAACTCTGTGAAACATGTAAGGACCTTGCCAATTGGGAGAGAATTTCCCTTTGACTTCATCTTGATGTGGGAAGATTTTCTTAAAACCAGCTGCCTCGGTGTAAACTGTCTCGGCTTAACTCTTTTGTTGAAGGCTCTAGACATCCTGTTCTGATAATTGCATGTGGCATACTACTTTCATCATCTTTCCGTCTATGAGGTCTAGTTGCTCATAAAGGCTCATTATCCATTATGCGTCACTGAGCTCAGCTTCTTGTATGATTCTCAAGGAAGGAATTTCCACTTCGGCAGGAATAACAGCTTCAGTACCATAAACCAGCAAATAGGGAGTTGCACCGGTTGATGTGCAGACTGTGGTACTGTATCCCAGTAAAGAAAATGGTAGATTATCGTGCCATTGTTTATGATTTTCTATCATTTTCCTCAGTATCTTCTTGATGTTTTTGTTGGCAGCTTCCACGGCTTCGTTCATTTGGGGCCTATATGCTGTGGAATTCTTGTGCTTGATTTTGAAAGCCTCACACAGGGCTTTCATCAGATCACTGTTGAGATTGGCAGAATTGTCAGTGATGATGGACTCTGGAACTCCGAACCGACAAACAATACGGTCGCAAACAAAATCCGCAACAACCTTCTTAGTCACAGCTTTGTAAGATGTGGCTTCAACCCATTTGGTGAAGTAGTCGATAGCCACTAAAATAAACTGATGCCCATTTAAGGTGGCGGGCTCGATTGGAACAATGACATACATTCCCCAGGTGGCAAAGAGCCAAGGTGAGCTTGTTGCATTAAGCTCGTTTGGTGGCACTTTTATCATATTTGCATGTACTTGACATTGGTAGAACTTTTGAACATACCGGATGCAATTTGTATCCATGGTCATCCAGAAATAGTCGTCCCTAAGTATCTTCTTGGCCAGGACAAAGCCATTCATATGCGAGCCGCAGGTCCCAGCATGTATCTCCTCGAGCAATTTAGAAGCTTCTTTTGCGTCAACACAACTTAACAGTCCCAAATCAGAAGTTCTTCTATATAGGGTTCCTCCACTGTGGAAGAAATGATCGGATAATCTTCGAAGCGTGTGTTTCTAAGTATGGTTTGCATGCTTCGGGTATTCTCATTTTTTCAGATACTCTTTGATGTCGTGGAACCAAGGCCTTCCATTTGTTTCCTCTTCGACATGAGCACAATATTGTAAAGACCCGTAAAATTTCATGGCTAAAAATGAGGCCCAAATAGGTCCTCGTGTTGTTATAACTGTAGAAATTATTAAAACATATCCTTTTTGAGTAAAGAGTACCCCAGGACTTAAAGGATAAAATTTTCCAGATTTGCGTAGGTTTGTGGTCCACTATGCGATCGCAGATCAGGTATGCGGACCGCATAGTGGTCGCATACCTGGACAGTTTGCTGTCCATTTTGAGGACAGCTATACGGCTTAGAATGCCATCGCATTTCACGAATGCAGGCCGCATAGTTATCGCATTCTTGCACCTTGACTTTTGCGGAGGGAGTTTTGCGACGCACTATGCGATCACATAACAAGTATACGGACCGCATAGTGGTCGCATACCTGGGCATTCTGCTTTTCTTTTTGGCCCATTTGAGGGCATTTATGCGACAGGAATGCGGACCGCATAGCAGGAATGTGATCGTATTCCTGACCGCATTTCTATTTCGGGACTGTTAAAAATTCTAATTTTATACCCGACCCCCAGTTCATTAATACACTTACCCCCTTCCATTTTAAAGATTTTCTGAACAAAATAGAGAGAGGGAAGAGAGAGCTCTAGAGAGAGAAAGTTCCAACTTTATCAAAGTGATCCTCCTTCATCACTCAAGCTTGGAACTAATCAAGTAGGACACCATTTTCTTCACCATAAGAGGTAAGATTCTACCCCATCAACCTTAATTTTCAGATTTTTGTTAAAATGAAACATGGTTAGGTGAGTTCATGAATATGGGGGTAGGGATTTTGCATGCATGTAACCCACTAGTCATAGTCTAGTAAAGAGAAACGAGTTTGGGTGATTATTCACAAAAAGGGGGTTAGTAATCTAAAGGAGTCACAAAAACGTTCGATAAAATGCCTAAATGAGTTTGAGTTATGTTTATGGTTCCTAATTCTAAGTGAAATATGTCACATTATGGAATAGATTGACGGTGCTAGACGGTCCGGTGATTTGTGATAAAAAAAATTAAAGGGGAAATTCCAACTCGAGGTATGTATGGCTAACTTTAATCTTTGTAGTCATCTTATTGGTGTCCGAGCACTCGGTGTGAAATTCTTGCTTGAGCATATGTGAATTGATTTTCCTGCTGCATCGAGGTGTAAGACTTCATTCTTTGAATTTCTTAGTCGATTACCATGTTATATGAGCTTGTGAAAAGGTGATTCTTTGTTCTTATTCTATCATGTGCAAAGCTCGTTAAATGTTTAATACATCGTTCTGAGAGGATGTGCTGCAAAACGAAAGAAATGATAATGAATCAAAGTGTTGAACGTATCTAAGTGCTAAATGTTGTGTAGTAAATAATGGAAATGAAACGGGGATAAACTAATTGAGCTATATGTTGATGGCATACCGTATATGACTCACTGTTTGATAAAGATTTATGTGGCCTTGATTTCATATGGTTACTTGGTGGTTACGAATGAATATCCTTGACGATGAGAATCTTTGTGATTGAATTGTTGGTTGATGATGCTATTAATTACATTGTCGAACGTATCAAAGTGCTAAAGGTTGTGTAGCAAATGATGAAAGTAAATATGGACTGATTTTATTGAGTTAAATGATTGTGGCAACACCATATATGAATTACTGATTGGTGAGGATCATTGTGCCTTGATTTCACATAGTTATTGGTTGATATGAACTTATGTTCTTCATGATGAAGATCCTTGCATTATAATTATTGGTGATTGCTATTGTGAAATGTGATTGTAAGGTGGGATGGAGTTGCACGCTTCAACAGAATTGTAAGGTGGGATCGGGTTGCACGCCGCAACAGAATTGTAAGGTGGGATCGGGTTGCACGCCGCAATAGAATTGTACGGTGAGATCAGTTTGCACGGCGCAACAGAAGTAATAAGGGTGTAATGTGATTGTGAGATGGGATCGGGTTGCACGCTGCAACAGAAGAAATAAGGGTGGAATATGATTGTAAGGTGGGATTGGGTTGCGCGCCGCAACAAGGGAACAATTGAAAGAAGAAAATGCGAAAAGCTCATTTGTGATTCTCTGTATCCATGTGCAATATTTGTTTGGGTTTCTTTAACTGCCTCTTATATGTGTATTGTTTGATTTTACATAGAGTAAAGTTTGTCTATACATGCTAGTACTATTCAAAAGTACAAACGTCCCTTTTGCCGGGGGCGCTACATCTTTTATATGGATGTAGGTGGTTCTATAGCAGGTAGCTCGGTTCGCCGTTAGTGGTTCCTCCTCTTCATCTCTAGCAGTTCTGGTGAGCCCCATTTCCTCTCGGGGCCGTGTGTAGTCTATATCATCTCTTTTGTATATTTTATGTCTTTTAAGGTATAGTCGGGGCCTTGTTGCCGGCAAGTATTGTGTAAACCCTTAGCACTTTTAGAGGCTCTGTAGACATTGTGTGGGTTGTATGTATTTTGGGTAGTAGTTGTAATTATTCGTAATCTTGGTTCCGTGTTGGAAATGTTGTGCTTAGTTTGTATATTTTGGGATTATCAAATGTTGAAGTTTTAAAAGAGGTAAATGGAAATTTGGTTGTAAATTCATTATAAATTTGTATATTGTGCACGGGGTAACGCGTTGGGTAGGAAAGGCAATCCAGGTCGGCTTGACCAGAATCATTCGGTTAGGTGCCGGTCTCGACCCTCGGTTTTGGGGCGTGACAAACTTGGTATCAGAGCCTAAGGTTTTAAAAAGTTTCCTACGATGTCTCCGAGCCGTGTCTAGTAGAGCCCTTCTTATCGGTGGGATGTCGACCACATCTATAATTAGGGGGCTGCATGGACATTTAGAAAAGTACCCTTTTATTGCTATTCTATATCGTGCCATAGGGTGAAAGGTGAGGTTGTCTATCTCTAACTCGTGCATTGTTCCAATTTTCAGTAAACGGCACCCAAGAAGAGAGCCCAACTCGGCCCAGAGGCCAATGCCACCCCAGGAGTGGCCGTGAATCCTTAACCTAATGGTGCGGGTGAGAATGATTACCCGACCCTGAATCTGCCTAACTCTTCCATCCCATGCCAGGATATTCCTATTCCTGCTCCAGCGGAGGATGCTAAAGTCCCTCCCGCTCATGTTCCTGATCCTTCCTCAGTCCCAGCTTCCGGTCCCGGTATTTCTAATGGGACCTCAGGGGAGCTATTCAGATGTTGACTCAACTAGTGGCCTCCCATGCCCAAAGATCACATGTTTCCCCTGCATCCTCTAGCGAGCAAGGTGATTCTTCAGGTTCCAGGGTCAACCAATTTCTACGGTTAGCCCCTCCAGAGTTCACAGGCACCGACCAAGAGGCTGATCCTCAGGAGTTCATTGATGATATGTGCAAGACCCTCTGAGTTATGAGGGATACTAAGACATAGGGGGTTGAGTTGGCTTTCTATCGTCTGAAGGGAGCGGCATATTCGTGGTTTGAAATGTGGGAGAATTCCCGTGGATAGGGGAGCCCTCCGGCGAGGTGGGAGGAGTTTGTGGATGCCTTTATGGATCATTTCTTGCCTACCGAGATTATGGAAGCCCACTCTACAGAGTTTGAGTCCCTTAAGTAGGGAAACATGAGTGTGTGAGAGTATCATATGGAGTTCGTGCGCTTGTCCAAATATGTTGTTCACATGGTGTCTACTAAAGAGGCTAGAGTTCGTCGGTTTGTTCAGGGCCTTGGTCCCTTAGTTATTACTGAAGTTGCTACAACTGCTCTGCATTCAAATATGAACTACGGGAAGATTGTGGGATTTGCCCAGGCTACGAAGGCTCAGAAATTAAAGATAAGAATGGAGAGGGAGAGTAGTAGTAGGGCTCGATCAGCGGGCAACCCTGGGAATTCAGTTGGAGGAGGGAGATCAGTCTTTTGGAGAGGGTCATCAGGACATCTCAGTCCTCAGCCAGTGTGCCGCCACCAAGGCATAGTTATCAGCAGGGAGGTTGCATTGGACCAGGTTCAGACAGCAGGAGGTTCCATCAGTCTAGTCGTTCAGGTGGGAGGTTCCAGCAGCAGCGGAGGGCCCCATGCCCTAAGTATGGGAGGTTTCATTATGAGCCCTGTTACTTGGACATATCAGTATGCTATAGGTGTGGAGTGAGTGGCCACGTTCAGCGAGACTGTCGTGCACCCCGTCAGGGCACGGGTAGGGGCACTGCTCAGCCATCCAATTCTTCAGCCGCTACATCTTCGCACGCCCTCCAGCTCCAGCAGGGCGTGGTGCAGCTAGGGGTGGAGCACAGGGTCGAGGGGGACCCAGTCGGTTCTATGCCTTGAGTGGTCGTCAGAGTGTGGAGGCTTCCCTAGATGTTATCACAGGTATTTTGACTATTCAGTCACATGATGTTTATGCTCTTATTGATCCTGGGTCTTCTTTGTCATATGTTATTGCTTCAAGTTTTGGTATAGAACCCGAACAGCTTCACGAGTCGTTCTATGTCTCGACTCCGGTTGGTGATTCTATTACAGCCGTGCGAGTCTATAGGAATTATGTTGTCACGGTGCGTGGTCTATATACCACGGCCGATCTTATTGAGTTAGAAATGGTAGACTTTGATGTAATTATGAGGATGGATTGGCTCTATTCGTGCTTTGCTAAACTCGAATGCCGAACCAGGATTATGAGGCTTGAGTTTCCTAATGAATCAGTTATCGAGTGGGAGGGAAATAATGTTGTGCCGAGAGGTAGGCTTATTTCCTACCTTAAAGCCTCAATGATGATCAGAAAAGGGTGCATCTACCATTTGGTCCGGGTTGCGGACACCACTTCAAAGGTGCCTACTCCCGAATATGTGCCTGTTGTGAATGAATTTCTTGGAGTATTTCCGGACGAGCTTCATGGGATTCCACCAGATAGAGAGACCGATTTCAGGATTGATGTATTTCCAGATACACAGCCAATATCTATTCCACCTTACCGAATGGCGTCAGCAGAATTGAGAGAGTTAAAAGAGCAATTGAAAGATCTATTAGAAAAGGGTTTCATACGGCCAAATGTGTCGCCTTGGGGCGTACCGGTTCTTTTTGTCAGGAAGAAAGACAGATCGCTTCGGATTTGTATTGACTATCGGCAGCTCAACAAGGTCACCATAAAAAACAAATACCCATTTCCTCGGATAGATGATTTGTTCGACCAGTTGCAAGGTGCTAAGTTCTTCTCAAAGATTGATTTGCGGTCCGTGTATCACCAGTTAAAGATCAGGGAGCGGGATATTCCTAAGACTGCCTTCATGACTCGATATGGGCACTTTGAATTTCTGGTAATGTCTTTTGGGCTAACCAACACCCCAACAGCTTTTATGCATATTATGAATCGGGTTTTTCTAAACCGTTTCTTGACTCCTTTGTGATTTTCTTCGTTGACGATATCCTTGTTTATTCGCGAAGTCAGGAAGACCATGCTACTCACCTCAGGGCAGTTCTGCAGACTCTTCATCAGCACCAGTTGTATGTAAAGTTTTCAAAATGTGAATTTTGGCTAGAATCAGTCACCTTTTTGGGCCATGTTGTTTCCAGGGAAGGGATTCGGGTTTATCCCCAAAAGATTACAGCAGGAAAGGATTGGCCTAGACCAACGACCCCGACAGAGATTCGCAGTTTCTTGGGTTTGGCTAGATATTATCGGAGGTTCGTGGAGGCCCTACCCTCGCCTCCCCATTAACTAAGATAACGCAGAAAGCGGTCAAGTTTCAGTGGTCCGATGCTTGCGAAATGAGTTTTCACGAATTGAAATCAAGATTGACTTCGGCGCAGTGTTGACCTTGCCAGAAGGTTCAAAAGGGTTTGTGGTGTATTGTGATGCTTCAAGGGTTGGTTTGGTATGTGTGTTGATGCAATGTGGTAAGGTAATAGCGTATGCTTCAAGACAACTCAAGAATCACGAGAAGAATTATCCGACACATGATTTGGAGCTCGCGGCGGTTGTGTTTGCATTGAAGATCTGGCGGAGTTATCTTTATGGGGTCCATGTGGACATGTTCACAGACCACAAGAGTCTTCAGTATTTATTCGAACAAAAGGAGTTGAACTTAAGGCAGCGGAGGTGGTTAGAATTGCTCAAGGATTTGTACCATCCAGGAAAGGCGAATGTGGTAGCCAACGCTCTTAGTCGGAAATCCATGGGTAGCTTGGCTCATTTGAAAGCATGTCAGAGGCTTTTGGCTCAGGAGGTTTATCAATTGGCCAGTCTGGGGGTATGTCTTTCGGCCTCAGATGAAGGGAATGTTGTGGTGCGTAACGGAGTGGAGCCTTCGCTTGTAGAGGAAGTCAAGGGAAAGCAATTCAGGGATCCATCTTTGGCGCAGTTGAGAGAAGCAATTCTGAATCACAAGACTACAGCATTTTCACTCGGCAATGATGATGGTGTTTTGCGGTGCCAAGGGAGGCTATGTGTTCCGGACGTGGATGATCTTCAGGAAAGGGTAATGGCAAAGGCTCACAATTCCAGGTATTCAATACACCCAGGTTCTACGAAGATGTATCATGATCTCAAAGGGGTGTGGCGGACTTTGTGGCTAGGTGTCCGAATTATCAACAAGTGAAGGCCGAGCATCAGAGGCCCGGTGGGTTGACGCAGCTCATGGAAATACCAATGTGGAAATGAGAGATGATTAATATGGACTTTGTGGTGGGGTTACCTCGCACTCCACGTAAGTTCGACTCAATTTGGGTAATAGTGGATCGGCTCACGAAGTCGGCGCATTTCTTGCCAGTCAAGTCCACGGATACTGCAGAACAGTACGCTCAGTTATATATCAAAGAAATAGTCAGGCTTTATGGCACTCCAATGTCTATTATCTCGGATCGAGGGGCCCAGTTCACAGCTAACTTTTGGAAGGAATTCAGCAAGGTTTGGGTACGCAGGTAAATCTCAGCACAGCATTCCACCCACAGACTAATGGGCAGGCAGAGCGGACCATTCAGACGCTTGAAGATATGTTACGGGATTGTGTATTAGATTTCAAAGGTAGCTGGGATGATCACTTGCCGCTTATAGAATTTTCTTATAATAACAGTTTCCATGCTAGTATTCAGATGGCCTCATTTGAGGCATTGCACGGAAGGAGGTATAGGTCTCCGATTGGATGGTTCGAGGTTGGCGAGGCGAAACTACTAGGACCAGATCTTGTGCACCAAGCTATGGAAAAAGTTAAAGTCATTCAAGAGAGGATGAAGACTGCTCAGAGTCATCAGAAATCCTATGCGGACGTTCGTCGAAGAGATTTCGAGTTTCAAGTAGATGATTGGGTATTCTTGAAGGTGTCTCCCATGGAAGGAGTGATGCGGTTTGGGAAAAAGGGAAAATTGGGCCCAAGGTATATCGGACCATATATGATTGCTCAAAGGATAGGACAATTGGCTTATAGGCTGGAATTGCCCCCTGAGATGTCATTGGTTCACCCGGTGTTTCATGTGTCCATGTTGAAGAAGGTGATTGGGGATCCATCCGCAATTGTGTCGGTTGAGACGGTTAAAATTAAAGAAGGATTGTCATATGAAGAGGTTCCAGTTGCTATTCTTGATAGGCAAGTTCGTAGATTGAGGAACAAAGAGATTGCTTCTGTTAGAGTGTTATGGCGAAGCCAACAAGTCGAAGAAGCGACGTGGGAAGCGGAAAATTAAATGAGAGAGAAATATCCCCACTTGTTTGAATAAGTTCGGTAGTGGTTTTGAAAGTTGTCATTCCTAAGCAATTATTTATTGTGTTAAATTTTGTGCAAGAACACTCCACTCCCCTAATTACCCTACTATTGTGACTTCTCAAAATTTGTGCCAAAATGTATATGTTGTTGTGATTAACTGAATTATGTGAGACTCATTGTAATAGTTTAATTATGTACAAAATGGAGTTAACCGAACTATGTGAGGCTTGTGGAAGTAATCGAATTATATGTTGCTTGTTGAAATGACTGGATTATGTCTAAGTTGATAGAGGAACTGAAAATGTGTGGAATTGGTTAAAATGTGTTTCGGGGGCTCTCTGGCAGGTAAATAGGCCTAATTACAAAGGAAACTCTAGCGAAATTTTCAGGAAATATTGGAGTTAGTAAAAATTTGGGGGTTGGCATGTTTTATGTTCTCTTAGCTAAATGATTACCCGATCCTCATTCGAGGACGAATGATTTTAAGTGGGGGAGAATGTAAAGACCCGTAAAATTTTATGGCTAAAAATAATGTCTAAATAGGTCCCTGTGTTTCTATAACTGTAGAAATTCTTAAAACGGGCCCTTTTTGAGCAAAAAGTACTCCGGGACTTAAAGGATAAAATTTTCCAGATTTGAGCAGGTCTGCGATCCACAATGCGATCGCAGATCAGGTATGCGGACCTCATAGTGGTCGCATACCTGGACAGTTTGCTGTCCATTTAGAGGATAGCTATGCGGCCTAGAATGCGATCGCATTTCACGAATGCGGGTCGCATAGTTGTCGCATTCTTGCACCTTGACTTTTGCGGAGGGAGTTATGCGATCGCATAACAGGTATGCGGACCGCATAGTGGTCGCATACGTGGGCAGTCTGTTTTACCTTTGGCCCATTTGAGGGCCATTTATGCGACAGGAATGCGGACCGCATAGCAGGAATGCGATCCGTATTTTGTATTTCGGGACTGTTAAAAATTCTAATTTTATACCCGACCCCCAGTTCATTAAAACACTTACTCCTTCCATTTTAAAGATTTTTTGAAAAAAATAGAGAGAGGGAAGAGAAAGTTCTAGAGAGAGAAAGTCCCAAAAGCTTGGAACTAATCAAGTAGGACACCATTTTCTTCACCATAAGAAGTAAGCTTCTGCCCCATCAACCTTAATTTCCAGATTTTTGTTAAAATGAAACATGGTTAGGTGAGTTCATGAAGATGGGGGTAGGGATTTTGCATGCATGTAACCAACCAGTCATAGTCTAGTAAAGGGAAACCAGTTTGGGTGATTATTCACAAAAAGGGGGTTAGTAATCTATGGGGGTCACATAGCGTTCGATAAAATGCCTAAATGAGTTCGAGTTATGTTTATGGTTCCTAATTCTAAATGAAATATGTCACAATGTGGAATAGATTGATGGTGCTAGACGGTCCGGTGATTTGTGATAAAAAATTAAAGGGAAAATTCCAACTCAAGGTATGTATGGCTAACTTTAATATTTGTAGAGTCATCTTATTGGTGTCCAAGAACTCGGTGTGAAATTCTTGCTTGAGCATATGCGAATTGATTACCCTTTTGTTTCGAGGTGTAAGACTTCGTTCTTTCAATTTCTTAGTCGATTCCATGTTATATGAGCTTGCGAAAAGGTGATTCTTTGTGCTTATTCTATCATGTGCAAATCTCGTTAAATGTTGAATACATCGTTATGAGAGGATGTGCTGCAAAACGAAAGAAATGATAATGAATCAAAATGTTGAATGTATCTAAGTGCTAAATGTTGTGTAGTAAATAATGGAAAGTAAACGGGGATAAACTAATTGAGCTATATGTTGATGGCATACCGTATATGACTCACTGTTTGATAAAGATGTCTGTGGCCTTGATTTCATATGGTTACTTGGTGGTTATAAATGAGTATCCTTGACGATGAGAATCTTTGTGATTGAATTGTTGGTTGATGTTGCTATTAATTACATTGTCGAACGTATCAAAGTGCTAAAGGCTGTGTAGCAAATGATGAAAGTAAATATGAACTGATTTTATTGAGTTAAATGATTGTGGCAACACCATATATGAATTACTGATTGGTAAGGATCATTATGCCTTGATTTCACATAGTTATTGGTTGATATGAACTTACGTTCTTCATGATGAATATCCTTGTGATATAATTATTGGTGATTGCTGCTGTGAAATTTTATTGTAAAGTGGGATCGGGTTGCACGCTGCAACAGAATTATACGGTGGGATCGGGTTGCACGCCGCAACAGAAGTAACAAGGGTGTAATGGGATTGTGAGATGCGATCGGGTTGCACTCCGCAACAGAAGAAATAAGGGTGGAATATGATTGTAAGGTGGGATCGGGTTGCGTGCCGCAACAAGGAAACAATTGAAATAAGAAAATGTGAAAACTTCATTTGTGATTCTCTGTGTCCCTGTGCAATATTTTTTTGGGTTTCTTTAACTGCCTCTTATATGTGTATTGTTTGATTTTATATAGAGTAAAGTTTTTCTATACATGCTAGTACTATTTAAAAGTACTAACGTCCCTTTTGCCGGGGGCGCTACATCTTTTATATCGATGTAGGTGGTTCTATAGTAGGTAGCTCGGTTCGCCGTTAGTGATGCCTCCTCTTCATCTCTCTAGCAATTCTGGTGAGCCTCATTTCCTCTCGGGGTCGTGTGTAGTCTATATCATATCTTTTGTATAATTTATGTCTTTTAAGGTATAGCTTGGGCCTTGTTGCCGGCAAGTATTGTGCAAAACCTTAGCAGTCTTAGAGGCTCCATAGACACTATGTGGGTTGTATGTATTTTGGGTAGTAGTCTTAATTATTCGTAATCTTGGATCTGTGTCGGAAATGTTGTGCTTAGTTTGTATATTTTGGGATTATCAAATGTTGAAGTTTTAAAAGAGGTAAATAGAAATTTGGTTGTAAATTCATTATAAATTTGTATATTGTGCACGGGGTAACGCGTTGGGTAGGAAAGGCAATCCAGGTCCGCTTGACCGGAATCATTATGTTAGGTGCCAGTCTCGTCCCTCGGTTTTGGGGAGTGGAAAATATGTCGGCTGATTATGGATCCTTATTGGGATAGGATTAATGAAGTTCTTGTCTGGATGTTGTATCATTAATGACAAAGTGGCCAATGCATCGGCAAACTCATTCTGAATTCTGGGAACATGGAGAAACTCTATCTTTGTGAACCTTTTCTTCAATTCTTGCACATGGTGAAGATATGGCAATATCTTAGAATTCTTGGTAGCCCATTCTCCTTGTACCTGGTGCACAAGTAGATCTGAATCGCCGATTACCACTAGTTCATGAATGCTCATGTTAACAGCCATGTTCAGTCCTAATATGCAAGCTTCGTATTCTGCCATGTTGTTGGTGCAAGGGAATATGAGTTTTGCAGATACCGGATAATGCTGACAGTTTCCGATACCAAGACGGATCCAATTTCGACTCTTTTGAAATTTGCTACTCCGCCAAAGAACATTCTCCAACCGTCGTAGGACTCAGCAATGTCTTCTCCTACGAATAGTACCTCTTCAGTGGGAAAATACATTTTTAGGGGTTCGTATTCTCCTCTTACAAGGTTTTCAACAAGATGATCCTCCAGTTCCTATCCCTTGACTGCTTTTTGAGTTACATAGACAATGTCGAATTCGCTCAACAGGATTTTCCATTTAGCCAGCTTTCCGGTGGGCATGGGTTTCTGAAAGATATACTCCAAAGGATCTATTCTCAATATGAGATATGTTATATAAGCACAGAAGTAATGCCTCAGCTTCTGAGATATCCAGATCAGAGCGCAACAGGTACATTCCAGCAGAGAGTATCGCACTTCATAGGGGGTAAACTTTTTAGTCAGGTAATATATGGCCTGTTCTTTTCTCCTTGTCTCGTCGTGCTGCCCCAGAACGCAGCCGAAAGCTCCATCTAGTACTGCAAGGTAGAGTAGCAATGGTCAACCTGGATCTGGCAGAACCAAGACTGGTGGTGTTGATAAGTACTCCTTGATTTTGTCAAAAGCCTTTTGACAATCTTTGGTCCAACTAGTCGTTGCATCCTTCTTCAACATCTTGAAACTTTGCTCACATATAACTGTGGACTGGGCTATGAAACAACTGATGTAGTTGAGGCATCCCAGGAAACTCATTACATCCTTCTTACTCTTTGGCGGTGGTAACTCCTAGATAGATTTGGCCTTCGACGGATCCAATTTTATTCCCCGGTGGCTGATGATGAATCCCAATAGCTTTCTAGAGGGAACCCTGAATGCACACTTTGCACGGTTTAGCTTTAGGTTGTACTTTCGTAGTCTGTCGAATAATTTCCTCAAGTCCTCCATATGATCTATGTCCTTCTTGGATTTAATGATGACATCGTCCACATACACCTCAATCTCCTTATGTATCATGTCATGAAAGATAGTAGTCATGGCCCTAATGTAGGTGGCCCCAGCATTCCTTAGGCCGAATTGCATCATCTTGTAACAATACACACCCCATGGTAATGAAATTTGTTTTCTCGGCGTCCTCCTCGTTCATCCAGATCTGATGGTAACCTACACCAATCCATGAAAGACTAGAGTTCATGCTTAGCACAATTTTCGATTAAGATGTGTATGTTTGGAAGCGGAAATCATCCTTTGGGCTGGCTCTGTTGAGATCCCAATAATTGACACAAACTACCTTCTCATCCTTCTTCGAAACTGGCATGATGTTTGCTAACCATGTGGGATATTCAACTACCCTGAGGACCTTGGCCTTCATTTTCTTAGTAACCTCCTCTTTGATTTTCAGGCTCATATCAGGCTTGAATTTCCTGAGTTTCTGCTTTACTGGTGGACACATCAGGTTTGTGGGTGATTTGTGGGCCATAAATGGATGTACTTAATCCGGTCATATCGTCGTATGACCATGGAAAGACGTCCTCATACTCTTTCAAGAACTAAGTGTACTCTTCTTTCTCTGACGGCGACAAGTGAATGCTGATGCGGGTCTCCTTGACGGTTTCAGAACCTCCCAAGTTAACTATCTCAGTTTCTTCCAGGTTGGACTTGGGCTTGTTCTCAAAATCTTCTACTTCTCTGATGATTTCCTCAGGTATGACATCCTCTTCTTCTGAATCACTATCCTTTTGTTGTGTTTCCTCATTACATGTCACAGTTGCCGGTTCATCAAGATAGGAAATAGTAACGCTTTGGGGAATGGGGAATAATCAAAAGAAAGAAAGGAAAAAAACAAAAAGGCAGCCAAGTCAGTAATAGTTCTGGGAAAGAAAATTTGTGGTATTTAAACACATATTGCAGGAATGTAAATTCGCGTCCTAATTCGGGAACCTCGTTGTGCCTGAGGTAGTCCTAGAGACAAGTTGTTTTGGAGAACTTAAATGCCAATAATTGCCTCATTTCATTAATATAAAAATAGATGAATCCAACACGACACTAAGATAATAAAAAGTAATTCACTACTGGCACTTGGCCTTATTACATTTAGGAAAAGCAAATAAATCTAATCTACTTGGTCCCAGAAAGGACCCTCCCCAAGCTTGATCTTCTTGGCTCTGTTGATTAGGTTTCCCAGGTCGTGCATTCCTAAATGCAGGTATACTCTCGCTAGATGTCCTCCTTCGCTTCCCTCGGCATTCTGGCAGTCGGTGACTCTTTTTCTCGTTTTCCCCTCCAATTCCGTCAGACCCTGCTCCAAATACTCCAGCCTTTCATTAGATTTGATAGCCATTTCCCTCCATTCATTGATCAGTTCCATGTCAGTCTTGTGTTGCTCCAGATGCTCGGCCTCGGACTCATGAACCCTTTTGCGCAGTTTATTGTATCTCACTTGGGCTTCAGCAACTTCGTCTATGACCTTGTTTCCTCGACCGGTTCCCGGATCAACTACCTCTGCTACGCTGTCTTCCAACCATGATGCGTAAAAGCGTACATGCCCTGTGTGGTACCTGTATGGATCGATGGTGTCCTTCTCCACAATGACCTTTGAGTGCCACATATGCTGACCTTGGCACCTGTAAGGGATGTCGCCATCCTGAAAATCTGCACGAAAATGACTCATCTTCGCAACCCGCGGTACGACCTGCCTCCTGCCTGCTTGTCTCATAACCCTGATGGGGACATAAGGGTATATACCCCTTAACCCAATCAACACCAAGTGAGGAGCGTCCTTAGACCTAATAATGAACTCGTCAGTAGGGAACCATTCAAACATCCACTGGACCTGATCCTCGGTCTGATTGTCGAAGAATTCCATCCATTCCTTAGAACTTTCTGGTTGAGCAAAATTGTCCTGGATATAAGTCATCCTCTTAGGGTGGTGGAAGGCTATGTGAACATTCCACGCCCTCCGTGGAAACTCCTGACGATATTGACCCTTTTAGAGATGCTCTAGTAACCAAAGCTACAACAGCAAATTGCAACCCTCGAAATGCTTGAACCCCTTCTGGCAGCAGTCTAAAGGCTGGTAAATATCAGCTATGATCATAGGGACTATGGTTTATGTTTGTCCCTCGATTCTCTCCATTACAGTTTTCGCTACCATAGCCAATCTGGTGTGAATTCTGTCCCATTTCATTGGGAACACTATCATGCCCAAGAAGCTAACAACAAACACGAAAACTTTGCGGTGAATGTGACCCAAGGAAGTGATAGAGAAATCATCATGGAATATAAAGTAGGACTTTCTATGACCGTATCTCTCGTACAAATAGTCAAAGGGTATGTAAGAGTTCTTTAAGCACTCCAAATCTACGTTCTTCTTCAGACCCATCATCTTTAGAAACCCCTTACCAGTGCGATCTTTCGGCACCAATAGACCAGGGTTGTCCCCAGGTAGCCCAGCAAATCCTCCTATTTCTTATAGGAGTGGGGTCATTTCTATGTTCCGAAAGTGGAATACAGACCTTTCACTATCCTAGAAATGCAGCTTCAATCAGCATGTTGTTTGGTTGGATGTCTAACAGAGAAGGTAAATTTCCCAAGACTTTTCTCACATGTTTCTTTTCACTTTAGGAAAGATCTTCCCACCAATCCAGTATCAATGGTGGTATATTGCAAACCATGCCGAACTTGGGGACTCGTGCCTCATTTCTGCAAAACAAAGAAGGTTAGGCCCTTTCCCTCTCCTGATTCAACTATTTATACATCCATGATTAGCATATTGGCATTTAGTTCTCCAAAATTAATGCACAAAACGTGGTTGCGTCCGTTGGGATTATGGAAACCCCGGTGGACTTTGGATAAGGTTTTTCTTAAGGGGTTATTATGTGGACAACATATTAACCCGGCTAAGTTTAACCATGATGCATATACAGTTATAATCAGAGTAAGGTTGCTATGGAGGTCTAGACTAGTACCCTCAAGCAGACAACTTGAGGGGGAAAGGTACGGAACTATCGATTGCACCGTTGATCGACTAGTTTTACCGCAAATAAGCCTTTCCGAATTTAAAGGGTGATATATAGGAAGAGCTCCACCACTCATCAAGGATTGCTAAAGGATTGATTACGCACGAGTGGAATATGATGTTGAGCATGATTTATGCAACAGTAAATAGCATGGTGTCACGTATTTGCACGTTAGGAAAATAATAAATGCGGTATTTAATAATTGAAAGACAGTTAAAAAAGAAAACAAAGAGATAAGTCAGTTTTGTATTGAAGTAAATCATAAATACTTGAAAATAAATAATTAAGTTCACACAAAAGGAAAGGGAAAGGGTGCACACGTATCATCATAATAAAGAATGCTTAAACTAATTCACAGAAACAAGTTTGTCATGGTAAGATCCTAAAAACATCCCCAGCAGAGTCGTCATGCTGTCGCGCGTCCCTTTTTCCTCGCAGAGTCCAGAGTTTTCGACATCTTTTTGGGACATCTCATTTCCTTTTGGGAAGAGGTATGAAATTTGAAGAGTCGTCACCTAACGGATTTAAGGTGTGTTACGGCACCTAATGCAAGTAACTCATAAACCGGTTTACATTACCAGAGATTGGGTAAGGGCTCGAAATTACCTCGAGGGGAAGGTGTTAAGCACCCCTCGAGGTCCATAATGGTGGGTCCCGACCAAACTCATTTTAGTGAATTAGTCATAAATCAATCTAAACAAATAAAGATCATTCAAAAAGAGAATAAAGGGGGTCCTAGGTTTATTAGCCTATAGGATTATTTCTGTGCAATACTTGGTAAACTTTCCCCAAATAGAGGTGTTACGCGTAGCATAAGAGCATAGGTCATCATATCATTTACTACCCAATTACCCTCCCCTTAATTACTACTTAAGCGATTCTAATTGAATACGTACTTTATGCGTGCATTACCCGCCCCTTTACCTATGGCCCTGGAAGTGTTTAGGACCTCTATTAAGGTGGTTCTAGACTCACCTATAGTGCTTAAAAGGAGAAAATCTAAGCGACAAACAAAACATATAGAACTGTCATATAACAAAGCAGTCAAAGGCTCACATTTACCTCCACAAATGAGCAAACAATTGCACGTCTCAAACAGCAATTTTAAACATTTTAAAGTCCTATAGCAGGATATCTAGGTGAGCACAAGAGCAGAATATGCAGCATTTGTTAAGGCGAGGCAGTGAACACCTAATCAGTTGGCCTACTGATTTTTCTAGCTTACTGAATCTGGGCAGAAGCCTATAGACAAAGTATCTAAGCGTGAATTAGACCATAATAGCAAACTAGTGATTGACTTATAACAGGAAGATTTTTATCTATTTAGACTTTATAGATATGTTGTCTATGCACTGAAAATGATCACAAGCATTAATTCAGGACATATAAACACAGAAATTGATTTTACATATTTATCTCTACAAACATGATATCTAAGTGTCAAACTATTTTTAGACTTATTCCTTATAGGCATGACGGATAAGTGTTCATACTGATTTCAAATATGATTTCCTAAGGACATGATATCTAAGTGAGCAGAATATCATACGAATTTGATAATTCCCAAAGGAAGATCCTATATGCATGGTTTCTAATTCACATTGAGACTTGATTTTATGCATGAACATGAATTTTTTTATACAGAATTGATAAACGTCCCATAACGGAATTTCTAAGATGTAAAGTGAAATCCAGGACAAATAATGAGATAAGTCCTATAGGCATGATTTCTAATGCATATAAACAATCACAAAAATCCTATAGGCATAATTTCTACCTGATCCCAACAAAGATATATAAAAATCCCTCCCAACTTTACTAATAACCCTAATATCTATTTTTACAAGAATTATTATTACAGACCAGATATAAACGAATTACAGAATGAAATTACTATGCTATAGGGAGCCTAGATAGGCCTAAATAAAACCTGGAAAACCAGGCCTTCACTTAAGTCCGAAATGCCAGTATCTCATAGTACCAAGATGGTATCCTGGTGTGTCAAAGTTCCCAAGGGCCTCAAGGACCCCGTCCAATGCTCACACCAGGAATCCTTTAAAAACAGTTTTGTGCATAAGTGTGGAAGAGCCAGCCCCAGTGTTTCAGAGTTCGTAGTAATCTCATGGACTCCTAGGGAGTGCTCACACTAGAGGGGTAGGACCCTAGGTATTCTAAGAGTAGGAGTTGAAAATAGTGTATGAAAATAAGGAATAGTTTTGAGAAAATAGTTTAGGAGTAAAATAAGAATAAACAGAGTCATTGCAGCACTCTGAGTTCCAACAAAGGTTTCCAGCAATCAAACAAGGGACAAAAATGGGATCACAACCATTTCAAAGCAAAGCTTCACATTGCCTAGATTAATTTATTAATTAACAATAGATGGGCATATAGCATGCTATAAACAAACAACTACACAGGGAAGGGTGGTAGGGGCTAGGAACATATAGGTTATTAGTCAGGAACACATAAGACAGGGTGAGAGTGGAAGCATGCTAGTTAACAGAACATAAAGCAGGTTGACAGCATAGGACATAGCAGCAGGGATAGACATGTTTATTAAAAAGCCATAAACAAGAAGCACATAAGTTAATTTAGTAATAGCCAGATTACTGAATGGGACATAGCATACTGATTAAGAGTCATAAACAGGGAAACATATAAGTCTAACTGCATGTGATAACAGCCAGATTACTGAATGGGACATAGCATACTGATTAAGAGTCATAAACAGGGAAACATATAAGTCTAACTGCATGTGATAACAGCCAGATTACTGAAAGGGACATAGCAACAGAAATGATCATGTTGATTTAAAGTAATAGACAGGAAAGTCATAGGAGTATGGCTTCATGGAAGTACTCAGGCTAACTAAGATCAATAAACAGGGAAGACGTAGGTAGTCATGCTAATTGAAATCAATACACAGGAAAGACATGGCTTAAAACTACAAAGAAGTGGTCATACTAATTGAGGTCAATAAACAGGAGAGGCAGAATTTTAAGTATAGAAGTAAACATAGTGATTGAAAGCAATAAACAAGAAAGATAGAGGTTAAAATGCAGGAGTAAACATACTGATTAAAAGCAATAACAGGAAAGATAGAAGTTTAAATACAGAAGTAAACATACTAATTAAAAGCAATAACAAAAAAGCACATAGGTTTAATCTTCATAGAAAATGAATGACAAGAGGAGGGGAGACATACCAGTTAAATATGGTAAAACCGAAGGTGAAAGTATGCAGAACTCAGTGGTCTAGCCTTGGCTTTCAGCCGGCTAGATAATGTAGCAAGCACGAATAGCAGAAAGGGGGAATGAGAGCAAAGTTTGTGTGTGTGTGTTTCTGAATTGTGTTCGTGTGTTTAGAAGAATCAGAATGAGAGTTTATATAGCACTTAGCAAGGTAAACAAATAAGGCAAGAATAACTCAGAGTTCATAAAATAGGGTAATCAAATAAATCAACCAGTTAATTGGGGAATTAACCCAATCAATTCATACAGAAAATCCGGGAGAGACCCCTTAGAATAGGGAGAGTTAATTAACAGTACCAAATTAGGGTTCAAATAAGGTAAAAAATTAGTCATATACCATATAGGAGTCAATTAAACCCCTAAATAGGACTAATAGTTTAATTAAGGCAAGTATTACTAATTAAAGTCACAAATAAGGAAATAGGTAAAATCACAGAAAAATACTTATTTTAACAAGAAAATATAATTTGAACCCTAAATAAAATCAGTCAATATATTTGATTGACAGAAATAAACAAATAACAGGAAAAAGATTGAAGCAATCAGTACAGGAAATAGAAAGATCTAGGGTTTAAGAATATACACAAAAAATAGTCGGAATAGCAAAGGATAATCAGATTCAAACACTTGAAAGTCAAAAACCCTTTTGAAGAAAACTTAGAACGAAGCCCTAATTTCAGAAAAGCACTGGAATCTAATAGTAATAACAAAAACAGAAGATTTTTTGTGGAAAAATACCAAATAACACTTAAAACATTTTAGATCTATAAGGATCTTAATTGACCCAAGTAGTCATAAGATTAGGGTTTTCGAAAATGAAAGAAAACTTGGTCTAAAATCATAGATGCGAACCATAAATAAGAAGAAAATAGTACCCACAAACGGAAATGGCCATAGACAGGCTTGTGAGAAAGGTTTCGAACAAAACCAGGTTGACTCTGATAAATTAACGAAGTCGAACAACCAGAAGATATAGAAGCCGGCAAAGGCCGTAAAATACAGAGAAACCTCATGAACGGTGAGGTTTTTCGATGAAGGCAGCTAGGTTTTAGGGGAGTGATTGAGAGATAAGGGGGGGGATTAGGGAAACGAAGACGGCGGGGGAGAGAAAAATGAGATAGGGTGTTGGGGGTTAGGTTAGATTAAAAAGGAAGGAAATAATGTGGACCGTTGATCTCAGAGATCAACGGCCACGATTAAAAAGGGGTTTGGGTTGGGTAGATGAAGGGTTGGGCTTGGGTAGGATTTGGTCTAGGATTTAAGATATTTGGGCTGGTATAATTGGGTTGAAACGAAATTGAAAGGGGCTATTTGTTAAACACCCAACTAATTAATAAAAGAATTTGTAAGAATAATTAACAAATTATAAAAATGATTTTCATGTATAAAAATTGGTTTTAAATCATTACTCAATATTATAAAAATATAAAAAACTTATTTTCTGGTGAAATAACGTAATAATGCGTACATAGGCTATTATTGCAAAGTTATTGCAATTACAACCCAAAAAATATAAATGTGGCTACTTATCGAATAATTAAAGCTTATTATGAATATAAATGGTAAAATTAAGTCATGAAATTATTATAAAGCCATTTGTGATGCAATTAGTAATTATTTAAATAATAAAAATACTAGGATAAATTAATAAAAATCCTTACAAAAATGCAAAAATTATGAAAAATATTAGTTGATGCTCATGTACTATTTTGAAGATAGATATGCATTTTAAAAATAGTACAGGGAAAATTGGGTATCAACAACTATTAGGAAACGATTTTATCAACCTTCCTTAATATTTAAAAGCATAATTACATAAAGAAGGAATTTTCTTAACTATTAAATACATTAGAAAACTTAAGCTACAAAGAAAAAGAGAGGCAATATAGCGATACTTACGTCGTAGGGATTGTTTTAACGTTATCGCTACTTGATTTCGTGCCCCGGATGATAATCTTGTTGGAAACCCTTGTGGAGAGATTGAAAGTAAAGTTAAGGGTCTTATTTGGTCGTGTTCTCTGGAAAATTGAAGAAAGAGACGAGATAAGGATATAAATATCCATTTTTTTTAAAAGTCAAAAAGGTGCTACTTGGCACCCTATCATTGGCCCTTCTTCATATGCTTATATCTTTTTATCCGGATGTCGTATGAATGAACGAATAAGAGATTTGGAAACTAGATTCTAAGACCTTTAATTTGGTATATAATATGTCCCAAAAAGATGTCATATAGCACACGAAATGTAACTCTCAAAACGCATTAGTGACACACCTACTTGTCACCTATGCAGTCTGTGCAGTCTCACAAAACTGCAAATATCTATCAACTCCAATGTGGTATCGATGAACGGTTTAATGAGTTAGAAACTATACTCGTAGATATTCAATTTTATATGTATATAATCATGTAATTCCAAGTATATTGGGATAAAAGCTCTGTTATATTTGACCTAATTTTCAGCACATTTATGAATGTAACTTGTGATGACCTTTGCCAACTTTTGTTCCACAACTCGCTTGACTTCAAAACGTAACACACGACTTTCATAAGCCTAAATTAACTCATAACATAACCTCTTTATCAAGTTAAGAACCCTAGTATCACCCTAAAAGTACATGTTATAACATTCACAACTTGTCGATATTCGATGAAACTTATTTTCTTCAATTTGCTTAGCTTCTAAGCCTTTCAACCCTTTTGGTACTTGTTATCCATGATCTTAAAAAAATTAACCTCCAAGGTAACATGATTAAATTACTTTATATATTTTCAAAGACGATCTCATTTCTGAGCTTGTATCAATTGACTTACGCATACTCTCACGTACGAAGATATGGGGTGTAACATCGTAGGTGGATCATCCTGTAATTCCAAGTATATTGGGAGAAAAGATCAACTACATTAGACCTAATTTTCAGCACATTTATGAATGTAACTTGTGATGACCTTTTTCAACTTTGTTCCACAACTCACTTGACTTCAAAACATAACACACGACTATCATACGACTAAAATAACTCATAACATAATCTCCTTATAATGTTAAGCACCCTAGTCTCACCCCAAAAGTACATGTTATAACATTCCCAACTTGTTGACTTTCGAAGAAACTTATTTTCTTCAATTCGTTTAGCTTTTAAGCCTTCAAACCCTCTTGGTACTTGGTATTCATGATCTTAAATATTTGTAACCTCCACTTTAACATGATTAACTAACTTTGTAAACTTTTCAAAGATGATTTCATTTATGAGCTTACATCAATTGACTTACGACGTACTCTTACGTACGAAAATATGAGGTGTAACATCATTCACCCCTTTGGAACATTCGTCCTTGAATGTTGGTTGATGTGCTTATTAGTATCATAACCCATAGCTGTTACGAATATTTTAGTATTGTCCTTTCCATCTAGGCAATTATTCTGTGAACAAATCTGAAGGCCAGGGCATCCCCCCCCCCCCCCCCCCCCCCCCCCCCCCCCCCCCCGCTCGGGTCCTCTTTCTCAAACCATAACTTGTTGCCGGAATTCTTCCAATCTCGTTAGTGTTGCGGCCTTCTATCATGCAGCCTCTATGACTTTGTCCTTGTATGTGAGCCTATGCGACTCTTCTGTCCTTTTTCCTCCAACTTTTAGATAATCTCTAGGCCTCACTTTGGAAACATATATAGAACTAGGACAAGTTGTTCCTCCAGTATATATAGGTGTACTGAAGTTCTTCACTCGGTACTTTGTTGAACTTACGATTGTTGTTATATCTTTTTTCCGTAGCATGGTATATCTATCCTTATGGCTTTACTACAGGTCCCAGGATCAAACCTGGCTCCAATACCAAGTTTGTCATGCCCCAAACCTAGGGATACATGGTTGGCACCTTGTGCGATAGTTGGCCCGAGCATACCACTCTGTAACTGTGAACTTCGGAGGGGTAACCATCAACTTAGGCCGATGAGGCCATATTCTGAATCATCTAAAAATATCGTCTCTCTCGTCTGAGGGGTAAATATACCCAAAATCCTATACATATATATATATATATATATATATATATATATATATATATATATATATATATATATATATATATATATATATATATANACTGTGCAGGCTAATCTGGCCGCCATGAACATCTACTGATATACAAAATATATAGGACTAGTCCACAAGCCTCTAGAGATAACTGAATTGTATAATAGTCGAGACAAGGCCTCGACCTACCTATCAAACCTGTATATATAAAATGGACTCCAAGGTATAGACTTGGTAACTCCGAGGAAGTGGATCTTACCAACTAAGATGATGTTTGACTTTTTCTACTCGAAAGGTCTATCCAAATGTCTATCAGAACATATAGGCATGAAATGCAGCGTCCCTAGCAAAAGGGACGTTAGTATGAAATAATGTACCGAGTATGTAAGGCAACAGAATAACTGAAAGATAAAACTGAACTGATAATATAATAACTGAAAGTACCTGAGAGTCAAATATAATTTTAAAATATTCTTACCTACTGATACTGACTCATATCTCTCAATATAGTAAGTAAAATAGTTGCTCGACCCTATAAGGCTCGATATGTGTAACTGCTCTGTCATAGTAGGCTCGTTCACAGGCGCTCGACCATACTAAGCTTTGTATCTCATCCATTCTGGGCTCACTCATAGGCGCTCTCCCACAGTAGGCTCGGTATATAACTTACCATCTAATCAGAGGTTGCCCAATAGGGGCCTGCCCATCGATTATAGACTAATAAAAAGACATACATACATACATATATATATATATATACTCTCTGCTCTCTTGACTGGAAAAAAAAACAAACCTAAACTGAATATGAAGTCCCGATAAGGGAAAATGCTGTAAATTATGAGACTAGAAAAATGTACATAACATTCAGGAATATGAACTCTTTATGTCTCGTTATCACACACATGTGGTTACTAGATCATACCAAAATGAAGGAAAGATTTAGCCTTAACATTCCTTAACCTCGTTGAGTCCTTAATACCTTTCAAGCAACTTTTCAAACGACTCAGCTTAATCTACCATAGCATAAGGAGATTCAAAATCGGTGCTGAGTAAAGGCTAAGTCTGTAACTTAAGCTAGTAGCTCGTTCTATAATATTGGGCAGAATCTCCCCTATAAAAAGGTCCTTCTCCAATACCATATACCATCAGCCCAACAATACCAATCAATCTACACAACAAAAAGTGCACAACATTACACAAAAAACTGTTATTTAACATGACGAGCGGCAAGCTTGGATTGGAACCAAAACCCAACTCTTTTTCTCATGTCCTTTGTGCTTACAACACCATGAATATGTCCATCATATAGACATATATATTTAAATAACATTCCAACCTTATATACATCATAAAAGTAACATCAAACATCCCCACAAGATAAAGCAACGACATGAACAGCTTCTAGGTATTGTGTAATTGCTTCTTCTCCTATTTAAAACATCATAAACATACTCAACATATTTACAAGCATAAAATAAATGATAAAATTATAACCAATTTATTCCCCACGATTTCCAGCCATATGAAGTTAGATACACAACTCCAAAATAGTCCAATAAGAAACAACAATTTCTTATACAACTTCAAGTTCTATCTTGTAATTCTGTATCCAAATAACTTAACCAACACATAGATAAGACTAATCCAAATAAATAGGGTCGTATACATACCTTAAATAATCTTTAAAAACTCTAACCAAATATTCCCTTAGCTTATAAGCACCATTAATCACATCACAATACCATAGAGACTCTCTTCTTCACTTAGGCTAACTTTTGAGGTTAGGTTTAGGTAAAACACCATTTGATTCGACTTGGAACCCTTGCGAACTTGTAAGAGAGGTTTTGAGAGAGTTTGGGAACTGTCCTTGTTCTAAATTGACCAAAAATAAGCCGTCCAATCCCTTTAAAATGTTCAAGGGTCGTCCACCGCCTAAGTGGGTCCCATTGAGAACTGCTTGCGCGGTCTCGCAAAAATGCGAATATCTCTCTACTCCAATTTCGTATCGATCAATGGTTTATGTGTTAGAAACTAGGCTTGTAGATATTCAATTTGGTAGGTATATCATCACCTAATTCCAATTATATTGGGAGAAAAGCTCGGCTACATTTGACCTAAGTTTCAACACATTTATGAATGCAACTTGTGATGACCATTTCCAACTTTTGTTCCACAAATCGCTTGACTTTAAAACATAACACACGAATATCATGCGACTAAAATAACTTATAACATAATCTCCTTAATTTTAAACACCCTAGTCTCACCCCAAAAGTACATGTTATAACATTCTCAACTTGTCAACTTTCGGCGAAACTTATTTTCTTCAATTCGTTTAGCTTCTAAAACTTCAAACCCTCTTGGTACTTGGTATTCATAATATTAAATATTTGTTACCTCCACGTTACCGTGATTAACTAACTTTGTAACTTTTTCAAAGATGATTTCATTCCTGAGCTTACATCAATTGACTTACGACGTACTCTTACGTACGAAAACATGGGTGTAACATCATTTTCCCTTTGGAACATTCGTCCTCGAATGTTGACTGATGCGCTTATCAGTATCATAATCTATAGCTCTTACAAATACTTTATTGATGTCCTTTCCATCTAGGAAACTGTTCTGTAAATAAATTCATAAGCCAGGGCATTCCCTAATTTAGGCCTCTTTCTCACACCATGACTCGTGGTCGGAATTCTTCCAATCACGTAACTATTGCAACCTTATGTCATGCAGCCTGTACGACTATGTCCTTATATGTGCACCTATGTGACTCTTCTCTCTGTTTTCCTCCAGCTTATATCCAATCTCTAGGCATCACTTTGTGAACATGTACATAATTATGACAAGTTGTCCCTCTAGGCATGTATAGGTGTACTGAAGTGCTTCGCTCGGTATGTCGAACTTATGACTATTGCTATATCTTGTTCATAGCCTCGATTAGCTATGCTTATGGATTTACTATATCTAGGTAGCTTATACTACCACAACACTTACTTTGATTTATTATTACCAAGGTCTGCTACCCAACTCCAGGTTACTCTCTCGTTGTTTATCTTATATGTATAAATTTAAGTCCCTTAATGCTTCTGTAGGATATTAAAAATTTTATTAAATTTAAGTCCATTAGAAATTTGGATTTAATCTCAAATAAATATATTTTGGTCCAAATAAATATTATGGGATAATATAATTGAATTAATTATATAAGTCCAATATATATGGATTAAATAAATAAGTCTAAATCCATTGGGCTAGCCCATTTAATTGGGCTAAAGTGATGAGCCAACTTCATTAAGCCCAAGATGACATCTTCCTAGAGGTCCGCTTTTGGTACCACGTGTCATATGATGTGGCACAGAAAGTCAAACGGAAGAGCCAATGGGATCGTGCCACGTGTCAAAATGACAAGACATGCCAAATCAAATTAAAGGGCCAATAAAACCGCGCCATGTGTGCAAGTGACATGTTCTGGCCAATCAGATGCGGCCATATCACACTTCAATTTGATTGGTCGGAAAGAGTTTGTTCTTATCACAACTCCTCCCTTCCACAACTATAAATAGGGGTCTTCATAACTCAGAAAAAATCCCAGAAGTTATAACAAGAAGCAAGAGAGAGATTGTGGATCAAACGCCGCAAATTTCTCTACAAGTTTCAAGCTTCAAGCAATCAAGTTCAAGAAATCAAGTTCAAGCTCAAGAACGAAGAACAAGTCAAGATTCTAGGAGTGCGAGTTCAAATAAAAGTTCGTGCTAGTTGAATTCAAGATCATCGTTCGTGACAACAAATATAGATTCAAGATCAAGCTTAAAGTCCCTTGAATTTCTTTACTACTGAAAAGAAGAATCGGAGGAGTCATAGAGATTGTAACACTCAAATATTCGAAATAAAATACTATGATTGTTGTAATATTTTTCGGTTTTGATTTTATTTTCTCGACGCAAATTTATTATCAACAAATTATGGCACGCCCAGTGGGACAACAATATCTACCTCTCATCTCAACTTTTCAATCACCAAATTTCAAGAACAACTAAATGGCTTCCAAGAAATTCAACTCCAGTTCAACTTCCGCCAAGGCTGCCAAATCTAGGTTCTATGCTGATGTGGAAAACATACTCGAAGTTACCTTTGGAAGCTTTGGACCAGTTATGAGGAGCAAAGCAACTCGTTAGGACAACAAGCACCCCAAGTGTCGTCCGCATCTACCCCTGTTTTCGGATCTTCATCCTCAAAAGGATCAAGATCTTCCACAAATGCACCCAAAGAAGGAAGTGAAGTTGCTGAAAAGATCAAGAAAACTCTTGCGCTGCTTGACCTCTCCGGATCCAAGCACTCTGATGTGAAGGAAGATGGTGACGCTTCAAGTGATGGATCCTCCCCACTTACACCACATAGCGTGAGCCAATCAAGGATCAATCTGTATGAAAATCCATGATGCTCTCCATCGTCCATGACAATCATGCAAGCCATGGTGACAAACACTTCATCTGTGGAGGAGCAGTTGGCAAACTTGACAGAAGCAATCGCTGGCTTGACCAAGTACATGCAAAATCAAGATGCTAGAATCGACAAGCTAACAGATAGGGTGGGAATCTTGATGGAAGAAGAATCAACCCATACATCTGGAAAACTTCCAGAAGTTCAAGAGATTGATCCTCTCTCATGACAAGTTGCATCCACTAAGGAAATTCTAGTCTCTTCGGAAGGGATGATTCCAAACAATCAACTAAAGGAGTTTATTGAAGGGACTATAAAAAACAAATATGAAGTCGCTTCCAAGTCCTCATTTGCCTACGTAAAGTCGTACACTTCAAGGATCAATATGTTAAAGATGTCTGCTGGCTATTAACCTCCGAAATTTCAACAGTTTTATGGCAAAGGCAATCCAAAGCAACATGTGGTGCACTTCGTTGAGACATGCAACAATGCTGGGACTTATGGAGATTACCTCGTCAAACAGTTTATCATCTAATTAAAATGAAATTCTTTTGATTGGTACACGCACCTCGCGGCTAGATCTGTTGATAGTTGGGATCAACTAGAGAAAGAATTCCTCAATCGCTATTATAGCACGAGCGTACTATGAGTATGATAGAACTCACAAGTACTCGTCAACGTAAGAGTGAACCAGTTATCGACTTTATCAATCGTTGGAGGAATGCAAGCCTCAACTGTAAAGACAGGCTTAGTGAAGCTTTTGGCATAGAGATGTGCATCCAAGGTATTCATTGGGTATTGTGCTACATCTTGCAAGGTATCAAGCCTAGCACAATTGAAGAACTTGCAACTCGTGCCCATGACATGGAATTGAGCATGGCCTCTGCTGGAAATGAAAAGTTGCCCATCTATGAACCTCGCAAAGTGAACGACAAGCAAGAAGCAGAAAAATGGAGCAAGTTTGTACCAAGATCTGAAAATAAAGAAGCTATGAATGTCAACACATCACATATGAAGTTCACGGCGAAGGTGAACAAAAACTAGAGTACGAAATCCACTTCGTTTCAAGATAAGTCAAGTGGAAAGTTAATTCTAAAAGAAATGCAAGAGAAAGAGTACCCATTTCTGGATTCTGATGTGCCAGCTATTTTTGAAGAATTCCTCGAGTTAAATCTTATTGAGCTTCCGGAGATGAAGCGATCAAATGAAGCTGGGAAAATCGATGACCCAAATTACTGCAAATATTATCGACTTGTGAGCCACCCTCTGGAGAAGTGTTTTGTCTTAAAGGACAAAGTTATGGACTTGGCTCGTGAAAAGAAGATTGTGCTTGAAGATGAGGAAGCAAGCGCGAACCAAGTCTCTATCATATTTGGCTCATTCAGTCCATACGAATTATGTAGTTCTAAAGAAAGTAAAGATGAAGAATTACTGGAGAACTACAAAGTTGAAGACGGTCAACCTGAGGATGATGAAGGTTAGACGTTGGTGACTCGTCGTAGGCGCCACAAAAGGATCCCACGAAAAGGATCAATGGAACAACCAACAAGGAAAATAATGGTGAAAGTGCCTAGAAGATGGAATCCAGTTAAGCATGAAAAGAAAGCAAAACTGGAGGTGCATCACCCTCAAAAGCCACGACATCCGGTTACCTTGGAGGAGTTTTTACCAAGTTGGTTCCGCATGAAGATTTCCCATAGGGGTATTGATGCCTCTTGTTACCATACTGACGAAGGAAAAGAAAAGAGTGATGACCTATCGTTGACACCATCTTCGAAAAAGCTTATCGATTCCACTCCTCAAGAAGTTAATGCTTGTGAAGAAAAAGTCACATTCACAAATGACGATCTTCTGCTAGGTGACACTCCTCATAACCGCCCATTGTACCTGGTTTGCTATATGCGTGATGAAAGGGTAAATCAAATTTTCGTTGATGGAGGATCCTCGGTGAATATTTTGCCAATTCGCACTGTGAAAGAACTTGGCATTCCCATGAAAGAACTCTCAGAAAGGCGTGTGATGATCCAAGGATTCAACCAAGGGGGGCAAAGAGCCATAGGCACGATCAGGATGGGAATCACTATTGAAGATATGCAATCAAGTGCATGGCTGCATGTGATCGATGCAAAGACTTCATACAATGTTTTGCTTGGAAGGCCTTGGATACATGAGAATAAAGTAGTTCCATCTACCTACCATCAATGTTTAAATACTACGAAGGTGAAGTCGAGAAGAAGATAGTTGTTGATGATGAGCCATTCACCGAGGCAGAGTCATACTTCGCCGATGAAAAGTTCTACTTGAAGAACCGCATTGTGAAAGAGCTAAAAGTTGATGATGGCATGAAAATCAAGAATGACGAGCCCATAAACAAAAGAGCTGAGGTGACTATTGGTAAAGACAAAGCCGTTACGGAGGAGGTACAATCCAACGTGAATAAATCTCATAGAGGGGATATTGCATCTTATGGCAAGAAAGTAAGTCCCAAGCTCCAATATGTCCCTAAAAGGAAGAAAGACGAGGGCGAATCATCTAATCTCCAAACCAACCCGCTAAAGGAGTTAACTCTTCCGGTAAAACGAACTGAGGCAGTAAAGTTGTCCTCGAAACCGCTTGCAGCGTTTGTATCCCAAAATCGTTTGCAGAATGTGTCACTCCCTACAAAGAGAACATATGAAGGTTTTGATCCTAGCGCTTACAAGCTATTTGCGAAAGCTGGATACAATTCCGATGAGCCGTCAAAGTTAGGGAAGCTCCTATCAGAAGCTGCAACGAGGCAACCACGTAAAAGTTTGGGATACAAGCAACCATCACCAGTGTGCATCTCAATAAGGAGGACGAGTAGCAATTATATCACTGTAGAAGACGAATTTGCCGCTTCTAACAGGCCTTCCGTCTTTGACAGACTTGGAAAATCAACTGTGAGAATTTTCGTATTTGAGAGATTAGGTCCATTAAAGAAGGGTAATAAGTTCCAGGGAAATTATCGAAATACAAGAACACCCGCTCCGCCCAAAATCCATAATATCTCTAAAGATTTCCAAAGTTTGGTTCCTTCTAGAATGAGGCGACAAACAAAAGTCATACTTGTGATGAAGTACTGAAAGTGAAGCCATACACTGTGGTATACACTAAAGAATTTGATGATGACGAAGAAAGTGTGGGTTCTTCGTATTATGTCACTGTACAAGGCGAGAACGGTGTTCCATCTTCAATTGAGGATAATGCAGAATTGGAGGATGTTTCACCATTTTATCACATATCCTTCAATGATGGGGACCCTCGAGAAGACGAAGATGCAAAAGATGCTCCACCAAAACTTGAAGAAGGGGTGAAGGCAACGATTGACGCCTTAAAAGAATTTAACCTTGGCATTGATGAAGAACCAAGACCCACCTACCTAAGTGCTTTATTAGAAGTTGATGAAGAAAACACTTATATTGAGTTACTGTAGGAGTACAGGGATGTTTTCTCTTGGAGCTACAAAGAGATGCCTATCTTGGACCCTAAAGTGGCAGTCCATCACCTTGCGGTCAAGAATGGCGCTCGTCCTGTTAAGCAAGATCAAAGGCACTTTTGGTCGGACTTGGTTCCCCTGATTGAAACTGAAGTTAACAAACTCATTGAAGCTAGATTTATTCAGGAAGTTAAATACCTAACATGGGTTTCAAGTATTGTCCCTGTAAAGAAAAAGAATGGCCATATTTGAGTATGTGTTGACTTCAGGGATCTCAACAATGTGTGTCCCAAAGATGAATTCTCGCTTCCTATTCCAGAGTTGATGATCGATGCTACTACTGGTTACGAGGCAATGTCTTTCATGGACGGTTCGTCAGGCTATAACCAAATTTGCATGGCACCAAAATATGAAGAGCTTACTGCATTCCGTACCCCAAAAGGTATTTATTGCTACAAGGTAATGCTTTTTGGCTTGAAGAACGCTGGTGCTACTTACCAAAGGGCTATGCAGAATATTTTCGACAATCTTCTCCACAAGAATGTCGAATTCTATGTTGACTTTCTTGGTGGTAAAATCAATAGAGAAGGGCGACCACTTGAAAGACTTAAGAATGGTATTTGAGTTGCTCTGTAGGTACCAACTTAGGATGAATCCATTGAAATGTGCCTTTGGAGTGACTTCTGGAAAGTTCCTTGGTTTCATTGTCCTACATTGAGGGATCGAAATTGATCAAGCCAAAGTGGATGCCATTTTGAAAATGCCTGAGCCTCGGGATATTCATGAATTGAAAAGTCTGCAAGGAAAGATAGCATACCTTAGAAGATTCATCTTGAACCTAGCTGGAAGGTGCCAACCATTTAGTCGCCTCATGAAGAAAGGCGTTCCTTTCAAGTGGGAGCTCCTATACCTGGAAAGCCATTGATACTATACATTGTGGCTCAAGAAAGGTCTGTTGAGCACTGTTGGCCCAAGAAAACAGTGAGGGGAAAGAAAACTCTCTTTACTGGTTGGGTAGGATTATGACACCAAACGAGCTGAATTATTCGCCAATTGAAAAGTTGTGGTTGGCGCTAGTCTTCTCAATTCAAAAGTTGAAGCACTACTTTCAAGATCATGTTGTCCGTCTTGTTTCCAAAGCAAATCCCATCAAGTTCGTGATGTCAAACCTGTTCTTAGTGATCGACTAGTCAGATGGTACCTCAAATTTCAACAATTCGAGATTTTGTACATCCCTCAAAAGGTTGTAAAAGGACAAGCATTGGCAGACTTCTTGGCAGATCATCCGATACCTGATGACTGGGAGCTAACTGACGAACTACCTAATGAGGATGAAATGGTCATTGAAGTTCAACCTCCATGGAAGATGTACTTTGATGGTTCTGCGCACCGTGGAGGAGCCGGTGTTGGCGTAGTATTTGTCACTTCCCAAGGTGAAGTCTTGCCCTACTCCTTCATGTTGACGCAACTCTACTCTAACAACGTTGCTGAGTATCAAGCACTGATACTTGGGCTTGAAATGGCTGTCAAAACGAAGCAATTGCAATTGCAAGTCTTTGGTGACTCCCAGTTAGTGGTCGAGCAACTTTTAGGTAGTTACAAGGTCAAGAAGACTGAACTACTCCCATATCATGATTATGCAAAAAAATTAATGGTGTGGCTCGGTGATGTGACTATTCATCATGTGCCAAGGAAAGAAAATAAGAAGGCGGATGCTCTAGCTTCCCTAGCTTCGTCCTTAACCCTGCTTGATCAAGCGCAAGTTACTGTCTTCCAAAAATGGGTAGTACCACCCCCAAGTGAGGCTGAAGGTGAAGAAAATGAACTCAAACATCTTGTCGTTGTTTCTAAAGTCGAGAGAGAGGAACGGCTACAACCCATTATCGACTACTTATTCTATGGGATACTTCCTGAAAATCCGAGGGGAAGGACTAAAATCCGTCTTCGTGCACCTCACTTCGTTTACTACAAGGATACTCTATACAGAAGGTCGTTCGAGAGAGTACTTTTGCGATGCTTAGGAGAAGAAGAAGCACTCCAAGCTTTGCAAGAGGCACATTCTAGGGTATGGGGTCACACCAGTCAGGACCAAAGCTCCACTTTCATATATAAAGGATGGGATATTATTGGCCGACGATGGTAAAAGATTTCTTAGACTACGCTCGAAGATGCAAGGCTTGTCAATTCCATACAAATTTTATTCATCAACCTCCTGAAGTGTTGCACCCGACCGTTGCATCCTGGCCGTTTGACGCTTGGGGATTGGATGTTGTTGGACCACTACCAAAGCCCTCTGGTGGGCACCTATACATCTTGGCTGCAACTAACTACTTCTAAAAATGGGCCGAAGTTGTTTCTCTTAAGGAGGTAAAAAAAATGTTGCAAGTTTCATCCGAGTAAACATAATCTATCGCTTTGGCATTCCTCGTTACATAATAACAGATAGAAAGCCATTCGATAATAGGTTGATGAACAAGGTTTGTTATCTCTTTGTCTTCAAGCAACGTAACTCTTCAATGTACAATGTTGCCGCCAATGGTCTAACTGAGGCATTCAACAAAACTCTATGCAACTTGCTGAAGAAAGTCGTCTCCAAATCCAAACGAGATTGGAATGAACGTATGGAAGAAGCTCTATGGGAATATAGGACGACTCACCACACACCAATACAAGCAACTCCATATTCACTCGTTTATGGAGTCGAATCCATCTTGCAACTTGAGCATCAAATACCTCATTACGACTGGCTATTCAAAAAGGGATCACTGATGAAGAAAATGCTCGACTTCGATTAGCAGAGTTGGAGGCTTTGGATGAGAAGAGGTTGGAAGCTCAATAGAGTCTTTAATGTTATCAAGCTCGATTGTCTCACGCCTTCAATAAAAGAGTTCGCCCGAGGTCTTTCTAGGTAGGAGATCAAGTCCTTGCCGTAAGAAGACCCATTATTACTTCCCATAAACCTGCAGGTAAGTTCACTTCAAAATGGGATGGGCCATATGTCGTGCAAGAAGCTTACTCAAGTGGGGATTACAAGTTGGTTGATACAAATGGAATGAGAATCGGTCCTATCAATGGCAAGTTTTTGAAAAAGTATTATCCTTGAAGTTGCAATGTTCCTTGACGCATGAGCCATACTGCATGTTCCTATGTTCCTGGCCCGCATGAATCTAAACTATGTACGACCCACCTAAAAATAAAAAAAATAAAAAATGAGTCTTCTAGGTTGAAAACCTCTAAAGAGGCGACCTAGGAAAAAGTTAGGACATATAAAAAAAAGGAGTCCGCTAGGTTGAAAACCTCGAAAGAGGCGGTCTAGGCAAAAGTTAGGACATAAAAAAAATCTACCCATTCTGAACTACGGTATGACTTGATCCTATTCACCGAGGTACATAGGCAGCTTAGAGTTTCATTCTGAGTTCAGTCGCATGAGTTCAAAAGATACATAGTGCCTCAATCATTGTTCGAATGAAGTACGATGGAATCTAATCCATTCAATCAGCACTTGAAAATCAAACTGAGGTATCATTCTTCTGTTAGGCTTTGGATCCCATTTGATTTTGAGGGGGCAAGATGCTATGGTAAAACGGTGTCTTCACTGAAATAAAGACAATATTCGCATCAAAGTCTAGGGATTAGCTATGCTTTCACGTTCACATAACCTTCAAGTTTGTTGGACTTCATATTCGCTAACTTCCCAAAATCAGTGAGACTTGAACCCAATATGTTTGGTGATAATGGAAAATCTTGGATTTTAATTGATAGGAAGAAAAATTTCTTATGATTTCGAGGCTTCCATACCAAAACATGAAAGTTTTGGTGAAGTCGCGCTAATTTGGAATAGTCGGTGTATCAGAAACCAAAGAACTATCATCTGAAACTATCCTTGGGCATTAAGTTTTACATTTTGGATATATTTTAGATTTCGTAGTTTAGGTTCTAATAAATCAAGTGGCTCGTGATTTCGAAGTCCTTACTTTAAGATACAAAACTTTTGGCGAAGTCACACAAATCTGAAATCATCACCGTGTCAGAATTTTGTATTGACTTCAATTTCAAAAAATCAAACGGTTCATGATTTCAACTTTCCTACTTCAAGATATAATTGTTTTGGCGAATTCGCGCAAATCTGAAACTATCAACATGTCGGAAGATAAAGTTAGATTCGAAATAATATCTGGGATGATTCTCAAAGTATTTGATTCCAAATTTTGGATATGTCTTAGATCTTGAAGTCTAGTTTCCAAAAATCAAACGGTTCATGGTTTCAATATTTCTACACCAAGATACAATTTTTTTGGTAAAACTGCACAAATCTGAAACTATCAACATGTTGGAATTTAAAGTTATATTAAAAATAATATCTGGGATGATTTTTAAACTATTTGATTCCTAATTTTGGATATGTCTTATTTTGAAGTCTAGTTTCCAATAAATCAAACGGTTCATGATTTTGACTTTTCTACACCAAGATATGATTTTTTTGGTGAGACTATACAAATCTAATATTTTCTACCTGGTGGAATCTAAAATTGGTTTCAAAATATTATCTGGGTCGATTTTGAAGGTGTTTGATTCTAAGTTTTGGATATTTTTTATATATTGAAGTCTAATTTTTGAAAAATCAAACGGTTCATTATTTGTACTCTCTCACGACAAGATATGAATCTTTCGTTACAAGCGCGTAAAGCTGAAAATTATGCGACTAAGATAAAAGTCGGACAACGTAAAGCAAAAGAGAAGCTGGAATATTTAAGCCCTCGAAGTCTCCAAGTAGAAGTCTTCAAGTCCGTCGGTCTTCAAGTTGAAGTCTCCAAGTTGAAATCTTCAAGTCCGTTGGTCTTCAAGTTGAAGTCTTCACGTTCGCCACTCTTCAAGTTGAAATATTTAAGCCCTCCAAGTCTCCAAGTTGAAGTCTTCAAGTCCGCCGGTCTTCAAGTTTCAGTTTTCAAATTCGTCGATCTTAATGTTGAATTGTTTAAGCCCTCCAAATCTTCGAGTTGAAGTCTGCAAAGTCCGCCAAATTTTCAAAGTTTTCCAAGTGTTCAAGTCGATGTCATCAATTCGATGCCGTCTTCGAGTTGAAGCTTTATAATTTTCCAATCTTAAGGTGGACATATGAGTCCCTTTGCACCTTAAGTTGGCCTCTTCGTGGGTTTGTCCTTAAAATGAACTATAACTTTCCAATCTTAAGGTGGACATATGAGTCCCTTTGCACCTTAAGTTGGCCTCTTCGTGGGTTTGTCCTTAAAATGAACTATAACTTTCCAATCTTAAGGTGGACATATGAGTCCCTTTGCACCTTAAGTTGGCCTCTTCGTGGGTTTGTCCTTAAAATGAACTATAACTTTCCAATCTTAAGGTGGACATATGAGTCCCTTTGCACCTTAAGTTGGCCTCTCCGATAGTCGGGTATTTTGAGAGTAATCTCTCCGGTAGTCGGGTCACATTGAGAGTAATCTCTCCGATAGTCAGGTCATTTTGAGAGTAATCTCTCCGGTAGTCGAGCCACATTGAGAGTAATCTCTCCGGTAGTCGAGTCATTTTGAGAGTAATTTTTCCGGTAGTCGAGCAACATTAAGAGTAATCTCTCCGGTAGTCGAGCAATATTGAGAGTAATCTCTCTGATAGTCGGGTCATTTTGAGAGTAAATCTCTCCGGTAGTCGGGCCATATTGAGAGTAATCTCTCCGGTAGTCGGTCCACATTGAGAGTAATCTCTCTAATAGTCGGTCCATGAGAGTAATCTCTCCGATATTCGGGCAGGGATGAGTACCCATCCCCTCGTACCCTAAGATTGTCTTCTTCATGCATGGATTATCTCGTTAAATAAGAACATATCCTTCTCTTCTTGGCCTGGAACAAAAAAAAGGAACTGGAAAAAAAAGCAAAAGAAAAAACACAATTACAAAAAAAAATTACCTCGGCACTTTACTTCTTGTGGACTGCAAACACAGTGATTGATGCCAACTACATGAAACGTATGACCTGTTTATAGGTGCAATGATGCGCTCTTAACATGAATTATAAAAATGTGGGATTGCTAATTGTTAGAATCCAATTAGAATTGGATATCCTACTCTGGTTGGATAGGAGAAGTCCTAGGCGTCAAAGTTTTGTGATTTTATTAAATCACGTGAGAAGGCAACCATGTAATTGAAGCACATGATTGGAACAACATTTATTGGAATTGGCATAGTTGATTCCCCTTCGTCAATTCTAGCAACAACATTTATTGGAATTGTTGTTTATAAACAATTCCTTGAAGTACATAATATGGTAAAGCTATTTTGAAGTCTTTCAAAATGGAAAGCCACGTAACAGTGTGCAATGGTTTGGGAATTAAAAATTTAATAGCTTTAACATTCTATGTAATTGAAGCACGTGACTTTAAAATTTAAAGTTCAAATACTTTAACATTTCATATGATTTAAGTCAAAGCCAGTTCAAATATATTAATATAGATACTTCAAGCCTAATCTTCAAAAGTCTAAAGACCTTGACAAGTCTTGAAGTAGGGGGCATTTGTAGACAATTAAAATTTTATTAAATTTAAGTCTATTAGAAATTTGGATTTAATCTCAACTAAATATATTTTGGTCCAAATAAATTATGGGCTAATATAATTGAGTTAATTACAGAAGTCCAATATATATGGATTATTGGGCTAGCCCATTTAATTGAGCTAAAGTGATGAGCCCACTTCATTAAGCCCAAGATGACATCTTCCTAGAGGCCCAGTTTGGTGCCACATATCATATGACGTGGCACACCAAGTCAAACGGAAGATCCAATGGGATCGTGCCACGTGTCAAAATGACAATATATGCCAAATCAAATTAAAGGGCCAATAAAATTGTGCCACGTGTGCAAGTGACATGTTCTGGCCAATCAGATGCGGCCATGTTACACTTCAATTTGATTGGTGGGAAAGAGTTTGTTCTTATCAAAACTTCTCCCTTCCACAACTATAAATAGGGGTCTTCATAACTCAAAAAAGACACCAGAAGTTATAACAAGAAGAAAGAGAGAGCTCGTGGATCAAACGCCGCAAATTTCTCTACAAGTTTCAAGCTTCAAGAAATCAAGTTCAAGCTCAAGAACGAAGAACAGGTCAAGATTCAAGGAGTACGATTTCAAATAAGAGTTTGTGCTAGTTGATTTCAAGATCATCGTTCGTGACAACAAATATAGATTCAAGATCAAGCTCAAAGACCCTTGAATTTATTTACTATTGGAAAGAAGAATCAGAGGATTCATAGAGATTGTAACACTCAAATATTCAAAATAAAATACTATGATTGTTGTGATATTGTTCGGTCTTGATTTTATTTTCTCAACGCAAATGTATTGTCTACATCTTCCTCATTACTATTCATCTTAAGAATGGCAACCTAATCGCATCTCATACTTTGTAACCTTTATCCATCTATTGTTGATTCACCTTAATGTTGATCTATAATCTACTACTGATAACTTGAAACCTCTTACGTTCTACATTTTTACTAGGGCTCATGTCTCATCGGGAACATCTGCATTTATTTGCCTAATCCATCTAGGAATGATACTAAACTTCAATAATCATATGTTATAGCACCCCTACGTGATTCATCTTATGGGGATATTCTAATCCCATGCAATTCATGGAATGACTTCTCTTTCAATTATTACTCAATCGAAGGCCTAATTGTCATCCTCTCATCATTTATCACAATTGCACTCTCATTCTACTACCAGGGTAGCATTCCATCTCTTCTAAATGCCCCTTGTCTAAAACTCTTGTGAGTTTATTCAAGTTATACTGAGCTTTTTATGACTTACAGAAACCATCAGCTCTCTTGTTTTGATGGGTTTAATCCCAAGGACTTACTTATTCTCCTCACCTTCTCACTCACATTTTCTTATCCTTACTCGTCTACCTAAAACCTTGTCGCTCTACCATACTTTAGCTTGCAACCTACACATATCTATTTATACTACTCACAACCTTCCTTTAACTTACTAGAACCATAGATTTCCTTATGTTATTCTGAAACTTCAAGCGAGGCATCACATCGCCTCTAACTCTTCTTTACTCTCTTAACTAGACCTCTCAGTACTTGCAAACCATAGGCTAGATGATATGTCACTGACGCACCACTATCATTTGTGGATACTAAATCACGGCGCTTCTATCCCTCTATCTAAAGTATGGACTACTCATAACCTTCTGCACTTTAGTATTTCTACCTTATTAACCTTTACCTTTCTTATCTTTAAATCTTGAATTATATATTTTCTCGCTTTCATAACCTTCTTTCCACATAGGTGGAATTCACGTCCATAACTTGAAGCTCTACTATAATACTTACACCTCTAGTGCATACACAATCCGGTGAGAGCTTCATACTTGCTCCTTATGAAGATGGTACTTTTCCAACTGGCTTTATTGTAGAACCATTATAGAATATTCCCATTGTACTATCTCTATCGTACCTCCGATATTAACAGTGATTCTGTAATGTTTTGAATCATGATTTCCATAACTATCTAGACCTAATAATCAGACTCTTGACTTACTTAGCTGATGTAACTCTTTAGTTTCCTCTTCTCTCTCAGCCTTTAAGTAGGCTTACGCTATCTTCCGATCTGCGGCTCTGGATATTAGTTATTGCTTTCGCCTTTCATGGGCGCTATGGAACATCCATAATAAAATCTTCTAACAATTCAAGGCTTTGACTATGATGTGGACTCAATTCTTTCTTTTAACTTATACCAGAGTCTCCTATGGCTGTAGGAATATAAACATATATGATGCATGGATAATAGTCCGAAATCTTAAGTGCGTTCATAATGTAACTAACTCTGGGTCATTGATCGAATATTTCTTTCCGTGCCTTCTCAGCTTTCTTTAAAAGCAAGCTATTACTTTTTTTGGTCGTTCTACCACTTGTTGCATGAATACTTGGCTTATCTTAGTTCCCACACCTATTTGAATTTCTTGCAACTCATATGATCTCGAATATTACTTTTGATTTTACTTCCCGTTCCTTAGTCACGACGGGTGCCACTTTTTTTTAGAGTGCATGCAATGTTGTAGAGAGACTATTGTTACAAGATCATTTCTTCTTTAGGTCACTCTAATTATGTTGAAACCCTCTTGCTTATTTCCTCATCTAGTCTTTCATTGTAGCACTTAGGGAAGACCCTCTGATCATGTAAATTTGGGAGCTTTTTGGTAAGGAGCCCTAAGGCATGAATATTTATCCACCCATATGGTAAAAAGAAACGAGAGAATCAGAAGGTAGATACAAGTTTCAATAAGTAAAAGAAGCAAGGTGGAGAAGGGTACGAGGTACCCAATTAGTGAAGGTTATCAGTATCTAAAATCCAGGCAGAGAAATATAAGTATTTGAGTTACCGTCAACAGTAACAGAGGTATGTATAATTGGCCACACCCATCTTATTATACCATGTGGGAGATAACAAATATTGATTAAGAGAAGACGGGATATCAGGATCCAGCTGGTGTTAGAGTAACCCAAAATGGTGGAATGAGCCAAGGGATCTAAAGTGAAACAAGGTTTTATTGAAGTTTTAAGAATAATATGATAGACAGAAATATTAGCAGGAGAATAAGAAGAGAGTAAATGAAGCATTACAAGTAAGGTATGATAAATGGGTGACAAAGGTAAATCAAAATATGACAAGATGATAGAGTCTATAGTCAAGTGAAGGAAAAGACAAGAGGTGACAAGCCTCGAGACAATAAAAGAGTCTTAAAATAAAGTTATATGACTTTAGTGAAAAAAAGTCATAGTTTTATGACCATTTGTGAAATATACCCTATTGTATCATACTCACACAAGTATCATGCCAAGTTTTGCAAATTCCAATTCAATTTTTTAGAAGAATTAACCTAAATAACCGTTTACTCAATCTCTTAAACTAAAACTAAAAATACTCTAAGGATGTATAATATATGTATAATCTTGTATGAGCAATGTATAATATATGTATACCGGCTAGGAAAAGTAAACAGTGAATTCAACTAGCTATTTGTATAAGATCTTATTTCTTAGTGAAAATACCATAGCCTAGCCAGTTTTTGCACTGATAATCAAAAATAGCCAACACTTGTAAAGTCATTTAAAAATAATCACTATTTTAAGTGGAGATAAAATATGGACAAATATACCGTAGATGAAACACGAAAAATTCCAGCATAATATGATAGATTATGGAGCTCCTGCGTATAAACTTCTAACATATTATGTTGGAATTCCAGCACATTATTTTGGAATCTCATATGTAAAGAATTCGAACTCTAGAATAATATGCTGGAATTTTTTCGGATTTTTAAGGTGACTTTGTTTAGTTTTTAATGTGGCTAAATTTGATTCCTTTTGAAACTGTGGTTATTTTTCAATTGCCAGTTGTAAATCAGGCTATCTAATATTTTTCCCCATTTCTCAAAGGGAGAATTCAAAAATAGCCAGATTTACAAGTGGTCATTCAAAAATAGCCACAGTTTCAAAAGTAATAGAAATTTAGTCATTTTTCATGTAAAGATAAATCTGAATGAAAAAACTGTTCAAAATCCGGAAAACACTCCAGCATGATATACTGGAATTCCAGTATATTATACTGGAGTTCCAGTATTTTATACTAGACTTCTAGCATAATATAATGGAACTCCAATATATTATACTGGACTTCCAGCATAATATACTAGAGTTTCAGTCTAATGTATCGGTCCAGCATAATATACTGGAAGTTCATACACAAGTGCTCCAATCCTCAGTATATTATGCTGGAACTTTCGGTGTGTTGGAGTTCCAGCATAATATGCTAGAAATTCATACACAGGTGCACCGATCTCTAGTATATTATGTTGGAACTTTCCGTGTTGCAGCAAAACGCTGGCTATTTTTCAATGACTTTGCAAAATAGCTATTTTTAAATGACCAGTCCGAAAGCTGGCTAGCCCGTGTTATTTTTACTTTCTTAAAGGGTCTAATCTGGGGGCTTTTGCATCCGTACCTACTTTTTGTGCCATGTTTTAACTTATACCCGCTTTGTAAAAAATTTCATCTGTACCCGCTTTTGCGCATAACTTCAGCATGCGAGGTTGAAGTAGCAAAGGCAATCACGCAAAATTTCAGCATTCTAGTAGACAGGCCTGAAGTAGCTTGCGAACTTCAGCTCTAGAGCTCTAGTAAATGGGGAACTTCAGCTCTAGAGTTGAAGTTCTTGTCTTTTTAAATGGGGAACTTCAGCATACGGGGCTGAAGTTCCCCAGTTATAAAGACAAAAACTTTAGCATACGGGGCTAGAGCTGAAGTTTTGTCTTTGTAAATGCAGAACTTCAACATACGGGGCTGAAGTTCCCCAGTTATAAAGACAAAAACTTTAGCATACGGGGCTAGAGCTGAAGTTTTGTCTTTGTAAATGCAGAACTTCAACATACGGGGCTGAAGTTCCCCTAGTTACACTGGGGAACTTCAGCTCTAGAGCTGAAGTTTTGTCTTTATAACTGACGAACTTCAACTTAACTGGTGAACTTCAGCTCAGCGAGGGAAAGGGGAGCTGAAGTTATTTAAAAAGTGGGTACAAGTTAAAAAAATTTTAAAAAGCGGGTATAGGTTAAATAGGGGCGACCAAATAAGGTGCCCCGCACAATTTTTACTCTAATCTGCTGGAAGTCCAGTGGGCTTCATCTTAACTGGGCTTCCTCTTTGACTCGCAGTATTATGGGTCATTGAGAAAAGGCCCAAGAATAAGAAAGAGAACACACCTTAACATGGAAGAAGGGAAGAGGGGTTGTGCCATTTCCACAGTGAAAGCTTCAGGGTTTAAGGAGAGAAGAAGAGAGAGAGATGGGGGCAGTGAGAAAAGGATGGTTGGGGCAAATGGGTTTCAATAAAGGTGGAGGAAACATCAATTGGTTCCCGGGGCACATGGCTGCAGCTACCCGTGCTATTCGCCAACGCCTCAAACTTTCTGACCTTGTTATTGAAGTCCGTGATGCCCGTGTATGTTAATACAAGAACTATATATATATTTTTTTTTTTGTTGATAATGTATAGTACAGGTTTTGGTGCGTAATTTGATGTTCTTGGTCCAATTATTTTTGTGGTGCGTGTGTGCGCGCGCGTGCAGATACCATTGTCTTCGGCGAACGAAGACTTGCAACCAGTGCTTTCTGGAAAAAGGCGAGTCATTGCCCTCAATAAGCAAGATTTGGCCAACCGCAACCTCATGCATGTATCTATTTTTCTATCTCTCATCTTCCTTCTACTAAATCCTACTCCCTCCATTTCAATACTTCAATTTAGGCATGTAGTTTGACTTGGCCCAAAGTTTAAGAAAAAAGAGAAAGACTTTTGAAACATGTAATTCTAAAAGCTTAAGGGGCAAAAGCTTTATGGGGCACATTTGCTTTGCGAGTGTGGCGATAAGAGCTTCTTATTAAGGGTAAAGTGGGTAAACGACAGGTTTAAAGTTAAGTTGTTTCTAAATATAGAAATGTAATATTCTTTTTGAAACGGACTATATAAGGAAAATGTGTCATTTAAATTGAAACGGAGGGAGTACTACTTATTCCTTTTCAAAGTCCGGGTCTTTTTGTCCTTTTTGGAGCTTTTAGGGAGCTTGGTAGACTATATTGATTATTCATTTTCTGTAAAATCATGTTCCTTGTACCTTTTTGCAATGATTATGGTGGTTAAGTTAAATTGTCTTTATGAAGTCCAAAGACAGTGCTGCATTTGCTACTTATTTACTGAGGGTCTAGCAAGAATAAGTAGAACCTTAAGAAAAAATCCTAAAGTTGCATCTATTGATCATGCATGTATTAACATATGCTTTCTGTTAGCGAATGCAATAGAAATTTTATTATATCATGCGATATACTCTTGCTAGCACATGGCAAAGACAATGCAGTTACTTATCTCTTTGGCATTTTATGTTTTCTCTAACAATGCTCTAGTTGTAATGAGAATCCCAAAGCTGCGTAGTCTAAAGTATGCTAGCATCTGTGGTGTTACTAGTTAGTTCTTTCAATTGTATTGTCACTAACATTAAATATTTCGACAATCATTATTAAAATGCGGCTGTTTTTGACATTATGTTTTTTATATCGACTTCAAAAGTTTGGCTTCTTTGAGGGAATACTTTTTGGGAATTATATGAACCTAAAACTACTTGCTGTTGGCTTTTCAAATTTTAGTTGGTGAGACTTCTGTTTTCATTCCATGCAGGGGTGGATTAGTTATTTTAATTCATGTAAACAAGAGTGTCTCCCAATAAATGCACACAGTAGAAGTTCTGTACAAAAGGTTAGTCATCCTTTTCTCCATGCTCTGATTTTGCTGAAAACTCGTGATTCATAGCTTGGTATTTGTACACATGTCAATGATGCAATCACATTTTTAACTCTTTCTCTTCACAATAATAGTTAGCTAATTGCAATGCATAGTTGAATTTTTCTCTTATTAGTATATCTAGCGAAATTTCTTAAGCATGCTTTACATGTTAAATAGAAAATGAATCGGGATTGTCAAGCACGACGTTCATAATGAAAAAGATTTATGACTCACCCACATGCGAGCGGTCTTCATTATAGTAGTTGTGTTAACATATATTCATGCAACTGAAAAACCAAAATCTCAACTCCTTATACCCAAAAAGGTGCCAAGTGCCGTTAAACATAATTAGTTGTACATTGTTCATGAAGGATCGTCGTGCAAAATTGCACCTCCTGTTAAATTATGAACCAGATACAGTAGAAGAAATTGGAAAGCATTCTTCACCTACATGTAATCTGATATGTTTTATTCTTGATTGCATTGTTTGATCGGTGCAACTTTTTTTGTAATAAGAATCTTAAAGTTCCCAATTGTAAAAAAGTAATCATGGGAAAGTACAAACTGAAACAACAAAAGTAAGAATGAAAACTACGAAGATAGGTAATACCCAGATTAAAGAGTCCTAGTTGACGCTTGACACATGAACAAATGGAGGTCAGTTCTTGTGCTTGAAACTGTGCTTTAAACAACATATGCTCCATTCAAACATCTAGCTAATTGGATCTTGGATCAAGGAACTTGAAATTTTTTATAGGTTGCCAGTTTGCATCTCTTTTGAGAGTTTCTAACCCAAATCTCTATGATTCATATTCCAAAGCTTCTTGATCTGGTCGAGTTCAAACTGAAGGAGGTTATGACAAGGGAACCTACTCTTCTTGTCTTGGTGTTGGGTGTTCCAAATGTTGGCAAATCAGCTTTAATCAACTCCATCCATCAAATTGCATTATCTCGATTTCCAGGTGAGGCTTGTTTTTGTTAACAATTCTTTTGAGTGCTGTTATTGGAAGCTGATAGTGGCTATGTTATCGAGTGTACTGTCTATTGATGATTATGATCTTAGTGCAGCAGAAGATGAAGAAGGCTAGAGTGGGGCCTTTGCCTGGTGTAACTCAAGATATTGCTGGATTCAAGGTTAGAAATATTCAACAACATAGAGGGTCAGATTATGCTGTTGCTTGTTCCTTAATGGCTAAAGTTGATTGCTCCCATGTTCTACAAACACGAGTTGGCTCGGACTCCACCGTTATATTAAGAAAAGAAAAAAATATGCGTTTGTGGGAGTACATTCATATATTAGACACTAAAGTCGCTAGTCTAGCAGGAAAACCAGTTACCTTCTCTGAGATTCAGATTGCATTCATATGTATTAAGTATTGTTCTGTTGATTCAGTCTTTATTTTTATCTCTTTTCTAAAAGAAAGATTCAGTAGTGACTTTTAATCAACTGAAAGAAGTGGAAGACCAAATATGTGGTGAATAGAGTTAATTTATTCGAAAACTTCTTGTTAACTGTTGAATGCATAGCATTCTCGGTTTTCCTGAATGATTATTTGAATTTCCCATGTCTATCTCCATACTTCCATGAGGTCCCGGGACTTTACACAATATCATGATTATTTTAACTTAGCATCATTTTTTATTGGTTGCTGTTTTGTTGGTTATTCTTACTGATGCTAAAATGCTATTGCATACAGATTGCACATAGACCTAGCGTATATGTGTTGGACACTCCAGGAGTGTTGGTTCCCAGTATCCCCGATATAGAAACGGGGCTAAAGCTGGCTCTTGCAGGTATGTACCTATTTGAACTGTAGATTATAAAATTGTCCTCAAAGTTCTCTTACCCTATGAGAATCTTGGATTTGTGATTATGTTTAGTATTCGAGGCCTGCAAATGGTCAATTCTGAAAAGACTAGTCGCTTATGGCAAAGAGCTGGCCGCTACATAGAGAGATCCATATGCCTGCCAGGAGCTATTTTCTCGGTTCTTGTGCCCTAAGAGGAAGGCCATCTCCTAACAAATCATATTTTCGTAACTTGTAACTAATTTTGTTGCAGTACTTGATAGGCATGATTATGGTCCTTTCTAGCCTGCATAATCACTTCCCTTCCCACCATCTCTATAGCTCCAAAGCACAAGTAAAGGAAACAAATGATTACATGAAGTTAGTTTTGGCGTTTACATTTCTCAGTCAGATACATTAGAAAAACTCCAGTTATTAGTTGGTCCATTTGCTTTTCTACGTTGATTAATCTGAAATTTCCTTGTATCAATTCTGAAGTTATGTTACAACCCAAAAAAATTCTCAAGTTCTATCACTTATCAAATTGTATAAAATACATAAATTACGAACTAATATCCAGTTCAAGGTGGGAGAAACAGGTTTGCGATACAAAGTTCTACAGGTCACCAAATTGAAGCAGTATCCATGACAATATTGTAGTAATTTATTCCGGTCTAATATTAATTGCAATTCATATTTAATGTATAATGCTTATGCAGGGTCCGTGAAAGATTCTGTAGTTGGTGAAGAGCGAATTGCTCAATACTTATTAGCAGTGTTAAACACTCGAGGAACTCCTCTTCATTGGAAGCACTTGGTTAGCAGGGAAACTGAGGACCTTCACCTTGAGTTGGACAAGAAACCTGAATCTAATATCAAAGATCTTCAAAATAAGAGCAAGAAGCCCATAAACAAATCTGATATCTACCGCTTTCAGGTGAAAAATAATTTTAGAATTTGGTTTTCTTAAGAACTCTACCGTATTTCCGTACCTCTTAATGTGAAAAACAAACTCAACTAACTATGCTAATTAGCCTAGTAAAAGCTTTTCGTTATCAATCTGCATTGGTTGTGTTTTTATTTTTCTGGTTTTCATTGATTTTATGTGGTTCCTTTCTATGCGTACAGGATATGGTAAGTGAAGTCCAACGCACACTTTACATCACACACTCGGAGTTCAATGGTAGTTTGGAAGACGAAAATGATCTAGAAACTCTAATAGACCACCAGTTTGAAGCATTGCAGAAGGCTCTAAAGATACCTCATAAGGCTTCCGAAGCTCGGATAATGGTATCAAAGAAATTCCTTACGTTATTTAGAACAGGGAAATTAGGTTCCTTCATCCTGGACGATGTTCCTGATGCATCTAACTCTGACTCTCTATCTTGAATCATCCTTTTGAATTTTATCATCCGTAACTCAGAGCTCCGGGTATTACCAATTTCTTTTCTTCTTTTCCGATGTAGTATCAGTTTTCTTGATTATCTTGTTCCTATACTGCGGTCTAGTTATCCATTTTCTTGAATAGTTCCCCTGTATTTGCTAACTCAAGTTATTGAATTTTGTTCAATGACCCTTTTTAGAAAATGGCATCGGGCATGCATTGCTGCAACAGTTTTGGTTCAATTTGTTGATTATAATATTTTGATGATAGTTATTTAATAAATGTAATGTGAACCCAAGAATTGTCTAATTTGGTGATTGATTAATTAGTGATATCCAAAAACCAATAGAAATACACATGCCGTCTCAGAATTAGTTGATCACCACTGTATAGCATAAAGCCATAAATAGACCAGGTCATGAGAGAGTGAATTTATGCATTTTCAAACTTTCAGCTTTTCTTTAGGTCATTCTGTATATGGTATGTGAATGATAAAATTATTATGCAACTCATTTTGGTCTGTTTTACTTGAGTCGTATACTTTTCTTTTAGCTATTAGTGTAACTTCAACGAAAAACGCCATAGAGAAACTTTTTCTTTTCGTTCTTCTCAACTTGTTCAAAATGTTGTATTCAACTCGGTTTCCTTAATCAAATCAACTATTGTAAAAGTAAATTTGAATAAAGTGAGAGAAACAAGAAGCTAGGTAGTTAGCATGTCATAAGGGCAAATAGGGCAATAATGTCTCTTGTTAATTACTTTGTAATGCAAATCTCGAACACAAGATTTTTTTTTTCTCTCGCAAATCACACAGCCTGATCTCCATTATCGATGACTTGCTAGCTGGATGAAGTGATTTGGTCTCAGTTTGCTGGTATTCATCTTTATATTGGAGTCTTCTCACCTATGGAGGTGAAATCGAATGTTCGATGTAAGAATGCTACTACTTGTTATTCAGCTAATACAAAGTGCTGGGCAGTTGTTCCTTTTACCCTTTTGAACAAAAATGATTTGCGTACCATAAATTAGAAAAATCAACTGAAACTGTTCAGGGAAAAAGTTGAGATTTGACAAAGATTTAACAAGAAAAGCCTTCATTTATTTGCTTCAATCAACTCCCTATACTCTCTCTTCATTTTGACACCTGATACAGTCCTGCATATCCCCAAAAAAAAAAAAAAGGAATTAGCACGAAAAAAAGAAAAATTTGATGCTACCGAACTTGCTTTTTCCAACGATTCTCTGCAGTAACTAAGGCAGACGCAAATGGTACAGAAATTAGGGCAGGAGATGGATGACACTAGCTAGAGGCAAGATGATAGATGTCAAAAGTGTTTCAACCAATAATAATGCTAAACGCTAGCATAACACATGCAGAATTTGAGGCTCCATTTGGTTGGTACAAAATATGTTTGTTAAATTTTATGGAAAATACATAACAAATAAAATTTATTTCCTAATTATGTGTTTGGTTGGACTATACTATGTGTTAATAATGGAGAGTGGAAGTGAGTTAAGGGAGCCGTGCTTGACGACAGCCATGAGTAGCAGAGAACAACAAAGGAAGGAGAATGAGCACATGTATACAGAGCTGTACGCGAAAGTACAGTTCTCTTTTCCTCATTTGCTATGTAATAAAGAAGAGTAAAAAGAGAATGAGGGTTTAATCAAATATGATATCGTCCTAAGAAACATTAAGACCAGAGCAAAAAGAATCTTGAGGTAACATAAGGAAATCAATTCAGGACAATGGAAAATAAGAGTGAAGCTGCAAGAAATTACATTTCCGACGAAATCAAGTTCATAGGGCTTGAGCCCGACTAGCGAGGCTTATTTTACTTGGTGTATGGTGAAACTATGAAAGATTGAATGAGATGGAACTCGTGCAACAAAGAATTAAGAAACGAAGACAGCTGTTTAGGTCATTTATAATATAGAAATTAAGCAGTTTATACTTTTGGAGGGAAAGAAAAGCCAAATGTAACCAACCTGAGCATTTCCTTATTCTTGAAAAACTGTACACATGGAGTACCCATAATTCCAGCTGCCTCAGCAATCTCTGGATCTTCAGTAATATCAATTTCAACAAAGTGTACATGCTGGTCAAATTCATCGATGACCTGTTGCACAAGCACAATGGAACAGGTTAGTTATAAACACTACAAAAGCCAGTACTCAACAGCAAAGCAGCTAAAAGAATCAACTATTACCGAGTAGAAGTAAGGATGATGCAAAGTTAATTGAAAAACAAAGCTCTTTTCTTTAAACAACCTTTATAGGGGGTCCTTTGAGGTTTATCTCAAGATTCGGTTATTCCTCCATTGAAATCGAAGTAATCAACTTTCACAAAAATGACAGCATATGGTACTGAAACAGAAACTTTTAAGACAAACTAACCACATCGTGGATCAATAAAGTTTGACAGGACGTAACACTTCACACTCTTCACAAATTGGTCATTTGACTTGCAAGAGAAATGGATGTATGGCTAATTTTTTCTTTAACAATTCACTAATGTAAAAGAGAGTTGATGGCTAATTGAAAGGACACATAGAAGTTACACATCCCCTAGTAAGATTTCTATCAAAATGAGTTGCATACCTTGCTAAGAATCGGTTTCAAGGTCCTACATGGACCACATGTTGGTGATGTATATAGTACACAAATAATCCTTGAGCTCTCGTGGTACAACTTCCGTAAAGCATACTGAGAAGGAAAACAATAAAAATGATCATCAGATAGGAATGCTGACTATGGTCAGAAAGATCTGAGCTTCCAAGATCTCATACCTGGCCCTTATGCTTTGTAAGTGTTATATCAAAACCTTCTTGGACATCTTTCTCGGTGAGTTCCTTCTTAACTTCCTCAGTAGCGGGCTGATGAATAAAAAATCCAGGTAGATTCATTAGATAATGAACTATTGGTCTAGGGATATTGGACAATAGTGCAAATTCAAAAGGATTAATGGTTACTTATATAGTAAAAGAAAAGGTGGGAGTTTTGTTAGGGAAGTAAGAAGCCCCATGGTTGGTAGAACCCAGTTCACTTCATACAACCCATAACGTAGTAGCAAATATAATTATCTGTTATAAGGTAACAAATAAATTACTCATCTGATACTGCATAATATCACCAAAAAGCTCAGCAAAAACAGAAGATAGCTATGTTGTTCTGACTCGGGTGCAGGTATCCAATCCTAGCGTGGATCCAGAGGTCGGATCCTTCATAATCTGAATTTTGAGATTCGGGGGTACAAATCCAAGTAGGGATATGGGTGCGGCGATTCTGCCACAAATAATTCAAAATTCTAAAAATAGATCTATAAAGG
>MDKI01207460.1:0-19455 GCA_005239505.1 Nicotiana paniculata
TAGGTGAGATGGTGACCCATAGAGCTTGTTTGGGTGTGTTTGTTATAAGTGACTTTTAAGCCAAAAGTCATAAGTTAGAATTTTAGTTTTTGGTTTTTGGCTTATTTTTTTCATTTTGGTTTAAAAACAAGTGCTTAAAAGCATATTTTTACTTTATCCAAACACTACAAAATGACTTTAAAACGATTTTGGCTGAAAATCACTTAAAATAAGTCAATCCAAACGGACTCATAATTTGTTTTGACCGGACACGTTTCAACATCTTAACAAAACAAGCTGAGCTCGGAACCAAAATAATGTCCTTTTGGACAAAAAAACACTAATAAGTGTAAAAAAAAGGTTACCATACTATATATAGTGCGGTAATTATCCGCGCTATATATGTATAGCGCATGAATTAACTGCGTTATATATATAACACAGAAAATCCCTATGTTGTACACGAAATAGCTGGGCGGCCCATTGGTTGAAAGGTAGTTGTGAAGATGGTTTTGTCCTTGAGGTACAAGGTTTGAACCCCTACACCAACATTTTATATTTTTCTTTTTTGTTTCTTTTCATTATTTGGTTTAAGTGTTTAGATATAAATACTTTAATAGAGAAGCCTTTTATTAATTCTTTAAAAAATCAACCAATACTTTTAATAGTTGTTATTTTGTGTTATACGTAAAACAAAATTAATTTTTTCCTTTTATTTTCAAATTTAGAATTATAAGTTTTATTTTATAGTTAAAATTTCCATAAGAAATTTTTTTATATATAGAGAGAGCTTTATCTATTGCTTGAATTATTTTATTTTTTGATATCTTTCTTTCTAAATTTAGTTGGCAAATATATATATATTATTCAATAGATAAGAAAAGAATACAATCCAAAAAAGAAAAAAATAATATTTTGAATCTAGAGTTAATCATACTTATTTGTAATTATCATTTAGTAGGCCTTTAAACATTAGCAATACCGTAATTATAGGGGAATTCAAACACAAAGATATATTTTTTTAAAAGAATTATTCAAAATAAAAACAATAAAAATAGTAATAAAATTTAAAGGCCTACTAAATAGTCAAAAGTACTTTTTTCTAAAATTAAGGTGTTTGACCAAACTTTTGAAAGAAAATATTTTTGAAGAGAATCAGAAGCAGTTTTGGAGAAGTAGAAAAAAGTAGATTCTCTCCGAAAATATTTTTGAGAAAAATACACTTAGAAACAGTTTTTTAAAGCTTGGCTAAACACTAATTGCTATTATAAAATTGGTTTTTAAATTAATTAGTCAAACATAAATTATTTCTCACCAAAAATACTTTTGAGAAAAACACTTTTAAAAAATATATATTTTTCAATAACTTTTGCAGGTTGGCCAAATGGGTTATAAAAAAGTTGACATGAGTAGAAGTGGAAGTTCATCCACATAATCCAACTTTAGGAAATCATTTCAATTACGGTGTTAGTTAGAAATTTAACTAGTCATTGTGGGTCTACTGGGGTTGGTGAACCTTCTAATGACTCGCGCTCTTAGCCGAGCTATAAAAAAATATTAGCTAGTGTTTGGACATGTAATTAGCTGAAACTTAAAAAAAAAATTAAAATAATATTGAAAAATAAGTTTTAGAAGTTAAAGTTCTGTTTGGACATGCATTTTATTTGAAAAAAACTTAAAATTTTATAAATGAAATCAGTTTTTGAGAACTTGAAAAAAAAATTCAAAAATTGATCCTGCTCCATGAACTAACAGTGTTTTCACATTTGTTTTTGAAAAACTATACCTAATCTATGGTAAAACGGGTGCTTAATCATCAAGGTGACAAACTATATATAGAGCCCGTTTGAATTGGCTTATTTCAAGTGCTTTTAAGTCAAAATAGTTTTTAAGTCATTTTGTAGTATTTGGATAAAGTAAAAAAATGCTTTTAAGCACTTGTTTTTAAGCTAAAATGATAAAAATAAGCCAAAAGCTAGAATTCCTAACTTATAACTTTTGGCTTAAAAGTCACTTACAACAAGCTCGTCCAAACGGATAGTACTCTATTTGAATTGTTTTTCTAGTTCACCATACATGTTAACTATGGCGGAGAGGAATCTGATGCGGAGGAGGTGACAGTGAGAGATAGTACTCAGAAAAACAAGAGAAAGTGGGGTTAGGGCTTTTAGCGAGGAAAGGACATTTTGGGGGTTATAAAATTATATCTTGGATAATAAAGTAAATTGTATGGTCAAACTTAAATATTAAGTTAAAGGCAAAAATAGCTTGGGAGACACTTGTACTTGTATCGGAATGTCATCCCAGTCCCTACACTTCATAAAGTTTTATTCAGACACCTCAACGTAATCAAAATAAGACTTTTAAACCCTTCTGACCGTTGATCGAGCTTATGTGGCATTAATATGGCTGAAGTGGACAAAATGAGTGATTTACACGCACGTTAGGTGCGTGAGCTGATGATTTTTTTTATTAAAAAAATAAAAATCAATAAATAAATAAATATATTGATTCTGCCTCCACCCACACCCCTCTCTTCTTCTTCTTCTTCTTCTTCTTCTTCTTCTTCTTCTTCTTCTTCTTCTTCTTCTTCTTCTTCTTCTCCTTCCCCCGCGTCCCCTTTTTCTTTCATCTTCTTTCATCCCTTCTTCATTAGATTTTCTTCACTTTCGTCATGCCATCTTCCACTTTCTATGGCTTTTCCATTTTTTTCGGTAGTCTAAGCTTTTAAATTTTTTCACAAACCTTTCAAATTGGGGTAGAGGAATAAGACAAAATTCAAAAGAATTAATTCTCTGGTCATATATTTTTCATGAATAGATAACTTTCTTTAAAAGATGAGTGAAGGAGGTAGTGGTACTCATGGTGGAGGAGTCATGGCAGATGGGTTATTGTTTTAAGAAGGTTGCGTGGGTGGGTTTGAATAAGGGATGAGGGCTTTTCTTTACTTTTAATTTTTCGCATTTCTTTTTTTATTTACGAAATTGAAATTTTGTTAAATAATATTATTTTACCATAGAATCTGATGTGGATGCTGATTTGTCGTCCACGTCAAGCAAGTGAGCATCACGTGATTCCGGAGGGGGTTAAAAGTCTTGTTTTGATTACGTTGACGTGTCTGGATGAAATTATGGAGTGTAGGGATCGGGATGACAATCCGGAACAAGTACAAGTGTCTCATAGGCTATTCTGCCTAAGTTAAATAGTCATTAGTTGGACATCTCCAACTTATAATTTTTGGCTTATTTTGATTTACTTTATTTTTAAAACAAGCAATTTTAAGTTTTAGGCTCATCAAAACTTCGAAATAAGTCAAAGAATACTTAAAATAAACCCCGAACACCATATATGTTTACTTAATAGAGTGATTAATGAGGTTCTAAGGTACGTACGAACCCACCCATGCCAAGAGTAACGGGGTTGTTGGAATAATTGTATGTCACCAAAATAAAAGTTACATCATACATAGATCTAAGTTGAATTGGTAAGTGCACGACTCATGGACGTTGGACTAAAGATGAAGCTGAATAAGGATTAAGGCAATTGTGGCCTCTAATAATGGTCATGAATCAAGTGCGACATGTTCTAAAAGTGAGGATGAGGAATGTCTCAGCCCAACCGTAGCTAATCTTTCCCAACTATGCCTTATAAAAAGGACAAGCGGTCGTCTCAAATATATTCCAGCTAGTAAGTCTAGAGTCGAATCCCATAGAGAATTAACCTATCAACCACAGATACTAGACTCCCACAAATTCACGCAATCAATCTTCAGAAATATTTAAATAAAAATTTTGGATGTTTATTAACTAAATATTACGTAATGAAAATGTAATAATTGATATCTAACTACGAACGGTTTGTAAACAAGAATATGAATGATCTAAGGTTGTGATTTCCCCTATTGTTGGAATCTTTTTTGATACATTTTCTATAAATTTGCCTAAGTTTTCTCTATCGATCATGAGCACTCTGACTGTCGTAACTCTCTCCCCAGTAATTACCATAATTTATTAGACATATTCTCCCGAATTATGCTAGCTGGCATTAAGTACGGCTCACTCAGATCGCATCAAGGTTTCGTTATCCCTGATCCCACCTTTAAACCCTTCGTATTGATCCTTCATATACGTTAGGAGTGATGTTTTTCAACAACTACCTAAATATGCACTCTCTCCTGAGTAATACATACTAAATAGGCATAGCTAATTGAGGGCCCTTCAATCAACCACAAGAATAATATAGTTGAACAAATAGATAAAATACTACGGCAAATTTATATTAACGTAACAAGAAAATCATCCTTCAATAGGTTCCATCAAAACCTTAGATTAGGAATTTAGCTACTCATAATCATAGTAACAATATCCAAAGTATTTTGCATAATTAAAGTACAAGGTAAAGATAAAGGGATGTAGAAATCGATGACTCTAACTCCCGGCGGTTGTTCCACGAGCTAGCCTTGCCTCCGGTTGCAAAAGTCCTCAAAAGTGGCATTTTTAGGTCTATTTATATATGTAGGAAAAGACCTAAACGTGTAGTCCAAATCCTAGTCAAACTCGGAGACGAAATAAGTCTTCAAAGCTCGGAATGTGCATGCCCAGACCTGGCCTCGCGATGCATAACGCTTGGTGGACCTCGCCCCAGACCTGGCGTCGCCAGGTATAAAGCCTGCTCGATCTCGCCTTTCCAGGTCTTTCGCCAGCCACAAGCCTGGCTTCACCAGCTCCTCCTATTCAACTGCTCCCAGGCACGCTTTCGACTTATAAGTATCCTTTTTTCTCTACTTTCATCACCAATTCACCTACACATAAAATGAACCCTATTACGCGCAAATAAAGTGTAATTTATCATTAAAGTGTATAAAATGCAAGGCGAATAATTTGCTAAGCCATGAATTATAGCCACACATCAATACCCCACACTTAAACATTGCTCGTCCTCGAGCAATCAAACTACACTTATAAACACAACCTACTAAGCAATTCCCTTAACTCATTATACCAAGAATCTTTAAAATAGTTTAAGCACAATGGTATGACATCCTCGCCTCAAGATTTGACTCACAAAATACCATGTCTTATTCACAATTTACTTACTTACTCTAACATGGAAGTCAATGACATTACCTTTCCTTTATGAATCACGTGCCCTCACTCAATCAAAGAGCTTAGTTCTACACACAATGAATTTTAAGAACATAGTAACTCAAGATAGAAAAAATTCACTCGCTCTCAGAAATAATATTCATATTCCACAAATGATGCACCATAGGCTTGCCCGTAGTGTAATACTCGACTAATCGAGTCCATTCAGTCTAAGATCAAGTAGGATCTTCATTGATTGTAATGTAGGCTGCGGGTCGGGTAAGATACATTTGGATATGAGTGACGACACCTCCCTTAAGAACTTTAATACACAACCCATACTTATGTCAAACCAAACATTCCACCTTCACTTCAATTTATATTACCCCATATTTCTTTAAGCACAAGTATATCACTAGCCACCATCATCAAGACTTATTTTTCATACAATACATTATTATCTTTTTTTTTTCTTCAAGTGGCTTTTATTGACAACTTTTTTTTCTTCAAAACAATGTACCTTCCTCCTTATTTCAATTGCTCTTATCAAAAGCCAACTCACCACCCCACACTTTGACTTTTTTATAATTCCTCACAATTCACGTACTCATGAGAGTTGACAAGGTTCAATTATATGGTCTATTAAAACAAAGGGATATGGCTTGTAATGTGGTTGCCAAAGAAATAGGATTATAGGCTCAGCGAGGTTAACTACGATACGTAACATTTGGGTGGGTAAACTTTATATATCTGTCTTAACAAAGAAACGCCTATATCACTTCCTAGACTGAACAATACTATTATTTCGCTTCGCACATGCACGGGGCAAGTTCTAGACATTAAATGCAATGCACAGAATATATACTAAACCTAACACATACATGACACATAACTCACTCAGGATTGGTTTCATCGCGAAACTCCAGTCAAAGCAGTTAATCAAAATTAAGAATTTACGATTTAAGGTACTTATACTTGAGTAAAAAATCGAGCCTAAGCGTCACAAGCATAGTACTAACTATTCTCAAGGCATAACAAATCTAAGAGATATTGTTGAAATCAAATGCATAGCTCCGTGGTTCCTACTGCTAAAAATTAAAACTAACTACACCCGATTCAACTAAAAACCCCTGGAAAAGAACCGTGGCCCAAATAAAAACCAAGGGGGAATTACTACACTACCTACAAGAAAATATTTTTGGTATTTTTTCTTTAGACTTACTTCCCTCAAGAAAAATATTTAGGAGATCCATCGTCGGGAAGAGTCCAACTTTTCTAACTTTTTTTTCTTTTCTATATATTGTTTTTCCGTTTTTTTAAAAACTAACACTAAATAACTAAAAATACATAACAATTACCTAACACAAAGAAACAAATACTAAGCAAAACTAATATGTACAAGTCCCTACCCCACACTTAGATCAAGCATTGTCCTTAGTGCATGCACAAAATGACAAAACAAGAAAAATGAGTAGGGTGTAAGGAAAACCCCCTGGTCACACCGCATCGTCGCCCTCATACTATGAGGGTGCCCAATCTTCTTCATGCGCTTCCTCCTCCTCATCATTATCGTCCTTATCGTCTGACTGGTCTGGCTCAACTTCGGACTGCTCCGGTGTGTTAATATCCTCATCATCTGGAAGTATGGATCTATCACCAAACCCGACCAACTGTTGAGCATGTGCATTGAGCGGGAACCGCTCATCCAACAAGGTCCACTCCTCAATCGTGGCCGGGTGGCCCCCTATCCGCAACTGTAAATCCATCATCCCATAAAGATGGGCCATGAAATTATAATCACGAGCAAATCGCTCAGCACCAGTCAAAGATGGCATAGCAGTCTCTTCTTTCACTCGGACACTAGTGATGTTTGTCTGTCTTATGGGCTGATCAATGATATGGTCAAATTCTGTCTCCTCCTCGACCTCCTCATGTCTTAAGATTTGAGTCAAAAAATTGACTAATGGCATGCGATCGACCTTCTTGTTCTTTCTTACCACAGCCATTTGGTAGCGGATCAGATGACCCATATTTACCCTTTGCCCCGTCATGAGGAAGTAAAGCAGACATGTCCTCTCTCGGCTAATGAACGTATCATGGTTGCACGGTAGGAGTCGTGCATTTATCAGTTTCAACCAAACTTGAGCCTCCGCCCTCATCTTCTTCTTGGGAAACTTTCTGTGACGATTTGTTTTCTTATCATAGATCCATGATGTTGTAGAATTGACACCACAAAGCGTGTGTCTCAGCTCTCTATAAGTGGCCGGCAAATGAGGTAGTCAAGTGGCTCCACAGGAACATCTGGAGCACCCAAAAAGTTACATATAGCCATGGGTGAAAAATTTATCAACCGCCCACGAATTGGCACCAGTTGTTCGGTATCCTGTGGATCAAACCCTGCATAGAATTCCTGCACTAGATTTAGATTAATATCTCCTGTGTTCCTGAAGACATAGCTCAACCCCAAATCGTGAATGCCCCGCCAAATAGCCTGGTACTTTGCTTGAAGTCGGCGCTCCTGGATAGTAGCTCTGAATGTACATGTTTAGGACTACAGAGCCTGTACCAATCCTTCGTATGCGAGGGTATGCTTTTTATTCCAAACTCCTGTTGACCTTGGGGTTGTGGACGCATTGTTGCTACAGCTTCCACAGTTTGTGCTCCACTTTGACTGGAGGCAGCTTCTCCACATTTTCTCTTCTTTGAGGGAGGTGCGGAAGTCGCCTTTGCTTTAGCTGGAGCATTAGAAGTAGCTTTTCCTTTGCATGTGTCTTTTCTCGGAGGCATCTTCGTTCCTACACAATTAATCGTTAATCAGTTAAAATTGTATTACACATTAGACACATAGTATTGCCCAACTTTCCGAGGTTACTTCGACTTCACCTCGTATTTGCTTAAGATTAGACTCAAACAACAACACATGGGCTACCTGTGAGCCACCCCACACTTAAGATTTTAACGTGGTGCATGACTACATAACACTAGTCTATTAATCCCGGAGACTCGGGGTCCAATGGGGATAAGGAATTCCATTGAGGCATTATAGCAAACACTTAGCATGCAACTAGTGCCATGGGAGTGCTTATAGGTGTGAGGGATTGCCTTACCCTCCCAAATCGGCTTGGGAGTTCCGTACTACCACATGTTCATACAACCGTAGTACCATTCCTATGGGATTCATGGGGTTGTGACACAAACACAATACTACAATGAAGAACAACCACTAAATTTTGTGTCTAATTGCATACCATTACCCAACTCAAAATTGTAGGGGAAAAAGATAAGAATCATACCTTAGAAGCTTTTGAGAGGAGGGATCTGCCTGAGAATTGCTGGTGAGTGTGAAAGAAATAGCACGACTAAGCTTGACTTCAATGGGGATGAGAGAGACAACGATGGCAGTGTGCTGGTGAGTGTGTGTGGGTAAGAAAACTTTCTTTTGAGCTTGTGCGTTTGAGAATTTTCTAGTGAGCACTGTTGTGCAAAGCTGGTGAGCTTGTGTTTGGTTTAAGTTAGGTTAGGGTTTTTATTTTATTCAGTGTCTTTGGGCGTGTAAGTGAGGAGGTTCGAATAAAATAAGGGGAGAAAAAATTAAAATAGGCCGGAAAAAAAATTACCTGGCGTCGCCTGCTGCTTTACTCGCGTAAGACCTCGTGATGCCAGCTTCAATGCCTGTTATGGATCACGCGGCGTGAGGCTTAGAGGGCGCTTCACCTAGCGCTAACCCACGCGACGCCAGGACTAATGCCTGTTGCTCGAGGCCTCAACCCACGCGAGGCTAGCATAATGCCTGCTGCTCCAGGCCTCACCCCACCTGAGGCCAACTATTTTGCTAGCTTCACTTCGCCTCAAGCCTCGCGAGGTGAGCTCCCTCACCTGGTTTTCTTCATGCGCCGCTTAATGCCCTGCTCGACTTGCCCAAAATCACCTGCAAACTTGTTAGTACCTAAAAATGAAAAGAAAAATTCTAACTACACTAAAAATCAACTACGAGTTGGGTTGCCTCTCAACGAGCGCCTTAGTTAATGTCGCGGCACGACTAATACAACATTACAACACAACAATGGGTTGCCTCCCATGAAGCTCCTGATTTAACATCGCGGCACAACGCAGGTAATTGCACTTAAGGCTTAACCTTGGTGGCTCGAGCAGATGAGTCACCGAAACTACTTTCGCATCTTCCATGCCCAAATAATGTTTTAACCCGTGCCCATTGACTCTAAACGTGTGAGAGCCATTTGCTGCAGCAATCTCTACGCCTCCGGTTGGGTGAATCTCTACCACACTAAATGGTCCTGTCCATCTTGACTTTAATTTACCCAGAAATAACCTCAATCTTGAATTGTCTAGCAACACCATATCTCCGGGTTTAAAACTCTGCTCAAGAATATTTTTATCATGCATCATTTTCATTCTCTCCTTGTATAATCTTGTGCTCTCAAAAGCGTGGTAATGAAACTCATCAAGCTCGTGCAACTCTGTGACTCTACTTGTACCCGCAACTTCAATATCGAGATTCAACTACCTCAATGCCCATAAAGCTCTATGCTCCAATTCCACTGGTAAGTGACACGCCTTTCCAAACACCAATTTATTTGGCGACATGCTCATCGGAGTTTTGAAAGCGGTACAATAGGCCTAGATTGCATCATCTAACTTTCTCGCCCAATCCGTCCTTGTAGCATTCACAGCCTTTGTCAAAACGCTCTTTATCTCTCTGTTCGAGACTTCCACTTGCCCACTCGTTTGTGGATGATATGGAGTGGAAACTTTGTGGCGTACACCATACTTTTCTAACAGCTTTGCGAAGGCTCGATTACAGAAGTGAGTGCCTCCATCACTGATTATTTCCCTTGGAGTGCCAAATCGGGTGAATGTATTCTTTCTCAAAAGACCAATTAACCCCTTAACATCATTTGTAGGGAGCGATTCAACCTCCATCCATTTCGACACGTAGTCCACAACTACGAGTATGTATTTCTTTCCATATGAGCTGACGAAAGGCCCCATGAAATCGATTCCCCATGCATCAAACACTTCTACCCCCTAAATTGGGTTCATAGGCATCTTATGTCGGCGGGAAATATTTTTGGTCCGTTGACATTCATCACAACCCTTTACCAATAAGTGTGCATCTTTGAACAATGTCGGCCACTAGAAGCCCGATTCCAACACTTACGCAGTTATCCTCACTCTCCCGAAATGGCCATCGTATGGTGAAGCGTGACAAGCCTGCAAAATAGAATATTGGTCTATCTCGGGGATACATCTCCGGATCATGTTATCAATACAAATCCTGAACAGATAAGGCTCATCCCAATAATACATGTGACAGTCACGAAATAACTTTTCTTTTGAACAGAGGAAAGGTCATAGGGGACAATACCGCTTGCCAGGTAGTTTTCAATGTCTGCATACCATGGCGCTACCTCAAGACTCGTGGCTAGTAGTTGTTCGTCCGGGAAGGTCTCCACAATCTCTTCCACTTCAACCTTCTTCTCGGCTCCTTTCAGCCTGGACAAGTGATCAGCCACTTGGTTCTCCGTTTCCTTTCGGTCACAGATTTCCAAGTCAAATTCTTGCAGTAGTATCACCTATCGAATCAGGCGCGACTTTGACTCCTTCTTATCAATTAAGTACCTGAGAATAGCATGGTCACTATAAACAATTACCTTAGATCCTATCGGGTATGACCTGAATTTATCAAACGCGAACACCACTGATAGCATCTCCTTCTCATTCACCGTGTAATTTAGTTGGGCACCACTCAAAGTTCTACTAGCGTATTATATTGGATGCATGACTTTGTCTTTGCGCTGTCCAAGCACTGCTCTCATAGGATAGTCACTTGCATCACACATCAGCCCAAACGTTTTCTCCCAATCAGGTGCAACTATGATGGGTGTTTTCACCAGCCTCTTCTTCAATTCCTCAAAAGCTACCATGCAGTCATCAGAAAACACAATAGGGTGATCCTTTTCAAGCAATTTACACAAGGGGTTAGCAATTTTGGATAAATCTTTTATAAATCGTCTATAGAAGCCGACGTGGCCCAGGAAACCTTTTTATTGCTTTGACTTAAGTGGGTTATGAAAGTTTTTCGATCACGTCAACCTTGGCACGATCTACCTCAAAGCCCTTACTTGACACTAGGTGCCCCAATACTATACCTTCCTGTACCATGAAACGGAACTTTTCCCAACTATGCCTTATAAAAAGGACATGCGGTCGTCGTAAATATATTCAAACTAATAAGTCCGGAGTTGAATCCCATAAGAAATTAACCTATCAACCACAACTACTAGACTCGCACAAATTCACGCAATCAATCTTCAAAAATATTTAAGTAACAATTTTGAATGCTTATTAACTAAATATTACGTAATGAAAATGTAATAATTAATAACTAACTACGAACGGTTTGTAAACATAAATTGGAATGATCTAAGGTTGTGATTTCCCCTATTGTCGGAATCTTTTTTGCTACGTTTTTTATAAATTTGCCCAAGTCTTCTCTATCGATCATGAGTACTCTGACTGTCATAACTCTCTCCCGAGTAATTACCATATTTTTCTGGACATATTCTTCCAAATTACGCTAGCTGACAATAAGTACGGCTCACTCAGATCGCACCAAGGTTTCGTTATCCCTAATCTAACCTTACCCTCCGTATTGATCCCTCATATACGTTAGGAGTGATGTTGTTCAACAACTACCTAAAGATGCACTCTTTTAAAATTCTTTAGGCAATCATCGAGTGAGTCTCCCACCACCGAGAAATCATCCACAAAGACCTCCATGATGTCCTCAACCATATCAGTGAAGATGGCCATCATGCACCTTTGAAATGTGGCGGGTGCATTGCATAGGCCGAACGGCATCCTCCAGAAGGTGTAGACGCCATATGGACAGGTGAATGAAGTTTTCTCTCTATCTTCCGGGGCAATGGAGATTTGATTATACCCTGAGTATCCATATAGAAAGCAAAAGTGGGACCTCCCAGCCAATCTACCTAGCATTTGATCAATGAACGGCAATGGGAAGTGGTCTTTTCCGATGGCCTTGTTCATTCTATAGTCCATACAAATTCACCATCTCGTGACTATTCTTGTTGATATCAACTCATTATACTCATTTTGTACTACATTCATCCCACATTTCTTAGGTACACATTGGACTCCCGCATCTAACCACTTTATCACCTCCTTTTTCACAACTTCCTTAATGTTGGGGTTCAGCCTTGTTTGATGTTCTCTGGAAGGTTTTTGTCCATTTCCAGTAGAATCTTATGCATACAAAAGGTCGGGTTGATACCCTTAATGTCTGCAATAGTCCAACCAATTGCAATTTTTCACTTACTTAGTACCTGCAAAAGTCTTTCTTTCTGCACATCTAACAAACCGGATGAGATAATAACAGGTAAAGTTGAGTTAGGTCTCAAGAAAGCATACCTGAGGTGAGGAGGTAGTGGCTTCAGTTCTAACTTTGGTGGCTCTTATATTGATGGCTTAGCTGGAGGAGTATTTATTTCTTCTAAGTGCAAAGGCTCAAACTTGATCTCTCGTTTCCAAAACTCTTGGCCTTCAAGAGCCAGCACCCATTCTGCCAAATCCTCTCTATTTACTTCATCTAAGTTCATGAGACAAGATGCTAGAGGGTCTTTAGCATTCAAGGTTTCATCTTCCTCCTCCAAAATTATATCCACGACTTCTATTAGAGAGCAGTTAGCAAATTCACTTGGTCGCCACATAGATTTCTGTACGTTGAATGCTATTTCTTCATCATTTAGTCTCATTTTGAGCTCTCCAGTCTCACAGTCGATTAAAGCTCTCCCAGTGGCCAAGAATGGTCTTCCTAAAATTATGGGAATCTCCTCGTAAACTCGGCAGTCTAGAATGACAAAATATGTTGGGAACAAAAACTTCCCCACCTGTAATAATACATCGTCAAGGATACTAGAGGGCCTCTTTACTGTCCGGTTGGCCAGGTGTAGTAACATGGACGTGTGTCTAGCTCTTCCAATGCCTAACCTTTTGTAGATAGCCAAGGGCATCAAGTTTATGCTTACCCCTAAATCACAAAGTGCTTTATAAAATGCATAGTTGCCTATTGTGCATGGGATAGTGAAACTCCCTGGATCAAATAAATTCTCAGCTATGGGTCTTGTCACAACATCACTACATGTTTGAGTCAATGTAAACGTGGCCAGGTCTTGAAAGTCGAATTTACGAGACATCAAGTCCTTCATCATTTTTGCATAACTAGGCATTTCTTTTAAGGCGTCAATCAATGGAATGTTCACCTTAATTTGCTTCAACATCTCCAAGATTTCTTATACTGCTCATCTTTTATATATTTGGACAATCTCTGGGGGAAGGGTGTTGCATGCCGCTTCTTTCTTGTGATTTGATTTTGAACCTGCTCTGGCATTGTTTCTACTGACTTCTCTTGCACTGACTCAGTTTCCTTTGCGAACTCTTTTTCTTTGCTTGATTCAGCTGGCGCATGTTGTACTGTCACCTATGTTAACCCTGTTGAATCATCTATCTCAATGGGTACTGGCACAAGTGTTTCAGTAGGTCGGTTTTCGTGAGCCATCTCTTGCTCCAGATCTAGGTCTCTACCATTTCATAGACTCACTGCCATAAGCTGTCTCAGGCCCTATTCTTTTGGATTGACTTGTGTGTCTGCAGGTAACGTCCCTTGGGGACGATTGTTTACAGCCATAGAAATTTGTCCTAATTGAATCTCAATACCCTTTATCGCTGATTCATGTGAGTCTAATCTCTGTTGCATTTTTCTTGTGGACCTAATCAGTTGTTGCAGCATTCCCTTAAGTTCAGCAAACCCATCATCTTGTGTCATAATCTGTTATTGAGGTTGTTGATAAGTCAGCTGTTGATTTTGCTGGTTGTAACCCTGTTGCCTTTGGAAAGGCACAACTTGACCCAGTGGTCACATAGCTCTAGGATTGTTGTTGTTATGTACTGTTGTTGCGCTGGTCTATATTGTTGATCCTGCTGACCCCGATTCTGTCCACCTTGCCTCTGTCCCCCATAGTTGGCTACATAATTCATATCTTCCTGATAGTGCTAGTTGTCTCCTTCCACACTCCATGAGCAAGCATATGGTTGGTTAATGCATGGTGTACATAATCCCCCATTAGTTGTGTCAACTATGTGAACCTACTGCTTCTAGCCTGATTCATCAAAATTTTTGGTGAGGATACTCATTTGTGTCATTAGAGTTGCCATATTCTCAGGTATGGAGTTTTTGGGTCCAAAGCCACTGAGTGAACTACCGGAGTGATCGTAGAGGCTCTTGTCATCCATCCTGAGTTTTTGGCCATCTTATCAAGTAGGATCTTGCATTCTCCGAATGTTTTACTCAAAAATAATCCACCTGCTGAAGCACCAACATTGGCCTTTAAGTCGTCAGCCAGTCCCATGTAGAATCTCTGCCCCAACATCTGATCTGGAATGCTATGATGTGGACACTTAACCAGCATACCCTTGAACCTATCCCATGTTTCTTGTAGTGATTTTATTGGTCTCTACCTGTAGCTCAATATATCATCAATCTGTTGGGCAGTTATTGGATGAGTAGAATTTGTTCAAAAATTGCTTGACTAATTCCTCCCAAGTAGTGATGGAGTTTATGGGGAGTGAATTAAGCCAAGTCTGAGCTTCTCCTGTCACCGAGAATGGGAATAATAACAGCTTTATTGCGTCTGGTGTCACGTTAGGTTGCCTTTGCGTGACACATATCGATAGGAAATTCTTCAGATGCTGCCGAGGATCTTCAATGTGTGACCCTGAGAACAGTCCCTTGTTCTGCAACAAATGTAACATGTTGTTTGTGATTTGAAATGATTTTTCTTGTATCTAAGGGACTGCAATTAGAGTTTCCAGATTTTCGGCGGTGGATTGTGCCCAAACATATAATGCTGCTTCTGGTACAAGAGGCACCACACCCTAATTGTTTGGTTCATTCACATTGTTTCTGTTGTTAATTGGATTTTCTATTTCGTCATCCATGTCTGGTTCGATTTGTTTTGTCAAGTTTTTTTGTTATTTGCTTTTCTTGTTTGCACTATTTAGTGCCTTGAAAACTTTCTTCGGATCTGATAATGCTGCGAGCTGTTCACTGATTCTTGAGGAGTTCCTAGGCATGCACCTGTAACACCCAAGACTACAAATGCTAGAATTTTAATGTATTTGGTTTAGAATGAAGAAAATTGACTACACTAAGAATTCTAGCACTTCTTTTAGCTGCAATTAATAATAACGTTAATTCCCCGGCAACGGTGCCAAAATTTGATCTCGCCCAAATATACCTTATAAAAAGGACAAGTGATTGTCGCAAATATATTTCGGCTAATAAGTCCGGAGTCGAATCCCACAGGGAATTAACCTATCAACCACAACTACTAGACTCGCACAAATTCACGCAATCAATCTTCAGAAATATTTAAGTAACAATTTTAGATGTTTATTAACTAAATATTACGTAATGAAAATGTAATAATTAATAACTAACTACGAGCGGTTTGTAAACAAGAATTGGAATGATCTAAGGTTGTGATTTCCCCTATTGTCGGAATATTTTTTGCTACGTTTTTTATAAATTTGCCCAAGTCTTCTCTATCGATCATGAGTACTCTGACTGTCGTAACACTCTCCCGAGTAATTACAACAATTTACTAGACATATTCTCCTGAATTATATTAGCTGGCATTAAGTACAGCTCAGTCAGATCGCACCAAGGTTTCGTTATCCCTAATCCTACCTTTAAACCCTTCGTATTGATTTCTCATATATGTTAGGAGTGATGTTGTGAAACAACTACCTAAATATGCACTCTATCCAGAGTAATACATACTAAATAGGCACAGCTAATTGAGGGACATTCAATCAATCACAAGAATAATATAGTTGAACAAATAGAGAAAATACTAGGGCAAATCTATATTAACGTAACAAGAAAAATCATCCTTCAATAGGTTCCATTAAATCCTTAGACTAGGAATTTAGCTACTCATAATCATAGTAACAATATCCAATGTATTTTGCATAATAAGTAGAAGGTAAAGATAAAGGGATGTAGAAATCGATGACTCTAACTCCCGACGGTTGTTATACGAGCTAGCCTTGCCTCCGGTTGCAATAGTCCATAAAATTGGCATTTTTAGGTCTATTTATATGTGTAGGAAAAGACCTAAACATGTAGGCCAAGTCCTAGTCAAACCTGGAGACGAAATAAGTATTCAAAGCTTGGAATGTACACGCCCAAACCTGGCTTCGCGAGGCATAACGCCTGGTGGACCTCGCCCCAGGCCTGGCGTCGCCAGGTATAAGGCCTGCTCGATATTGCCTACTACCTCGCCTCGCCAGGTCTCTCGCCAGCTACAAGCCTGGCGTTGCCAGGTATCTCGCTAAATGCAATTTAGATCTTTGATCCCGAGAGGTAAAAAATCGATCAAATGCAATTATGGAATAAGTAATTGGGGTGTACTATGAGATAGGAATCAACGTTTGTTAAGGAATAATGCTAGTTCCTGAAATGGATATTTATGAACTACGTTCTTGAATGAGAAAGAAATGAATGATGAATTGTTAATTCTTAAATTGTTGTTGGGTAATTTTAAGGATTCAATCGTTATATATGAGTAAGAATGATGTTATATAACACGAATTTGGACTTAAATCAAAGAATGATCATTTAGGAGTTTTTATCTAAGTTAACCCTAAGAAATCTTGTGAGCAATAAATAAATGACTTTTAATATCTATTATTATTATTGTGTAGATCTTGGATTGTGGTGACGTTGAGTTGTCGAGGTGAGATTTGAAAAGCAAATTGAGGTAAGTTGAAACTTATTATCTCTTAGAGTTTTTTCTCCAAATTATATCGTAAAATGTCTTAGAACGTGATTCTAAATATGAACTTTTAACTTATGGGGATGAGTAATTTAGGATTGTATATCATTCTTGTGCTGTAAAATTGTTTGAGTGTTATTGTCGTTATCTTCTTAAAAGAAATATGAAGTGAGGCATTTGAGAACTTTTTATATATTGAAATAGTACTTGTTGACTACAAAGACAACAATCTCTTTTGTTAATTGCTTTAACATGAATTGAGAAAAGACTTTTATTTGATTTTGTTCAAATGGTTGTGTAGGTTATGGATACCGTGATTTAATAAATAGGTTTCTTTGCTATATTGAGGGGATGTCAATATATTAAAATATCAAATATTTTGAAAGTTACTAGTAGAGACCATCGATATTGTTTCGCATATTGATAGTTGTCATAGAACTACACATACTGGTGTAGAAACACATTTCATTGCTAAGTCGAGGTTTTGTGGGATAAAGTCTCCCTTCGAGAGGGACATTGATTATTACTTCATGTAATGAGGTTAAGGCGACTCGTGAGGTACTACTAAAAGCCGCCCGACCAAGAAGGGTCAAATACTTATCAGTATCAGTGTAGTACTTCCTTCTAAAGGTAAAAACTCATATAATTTTTGGTTGAGCTAAGACGTAAAAGAAGACTTTTGAGATGTTTTTATATTATTGCTCCATTTTATTGTTTAAATTATTAATTGATATAAATATTTCCTTCTTACATTAACATTTATGCATATATCATATTTTCTTTAAATCGTGCCCCACTTCTCAGAAAAATACTCATGATTTATACTAAGTATGTTGAGCTTAGGCCAGTTGATGAAATTTTTATATTTTTTTCAAGGATTAGACCTGAGTACCCTGATTCTCGTAGGTAGGATAGCTCCACATACTTTGTTGTTACTTTAGTTGAGACATTACACTTGTACTCGTGGGATATTATGGTATATTATTACTTTTATTCTTTTCAGTTATCGAAATCTGTCTTAATTGAGTATTTCATCTGTATCGTAGAGATTCCATAGACAGCAGTAGTTCATTTGGTTTTATTCTATGGCTACTCCTATAGCATGGATGAATGAAACTCTTTACTTTTATGTATTTTTTATTTATTGAAAAAGTATTGTTTATTCGTGCATTAATTTTTATTATTTAAAAATAATTATTTTTGAAAGTCTTCGCATTCATTTAAGAGGGATATAGATGAGTGTTATTGTACAGGCTGGTTCACTCGATCGAGAAGAGTGTCGCTCATGTGGATTTGAGTCTTGACAAATCTTCATCTCATCAATTAACTTTTGGAATCAAGTGAGGTCCAAGGTCCTCTTTATATGGTATTAGTGTCAAACCCATCTTAATTATTTTTTTACCCAATGTTGAGCTCATGTTATATCGCCTATGTTCCAGATGTTCAGTTGTAGTCCTCCATCAGTTGTGGGATGAGTAATTAGTCTTTTTATATGGTATTGGTCAATCTTCACCTCATGAGATTATTTTTGCGATTGAATTAATTCCAATGTCTATTCTTATACACTTTTTATGAATTACAAAAGATTATTACTTGTAACTTGTTTCCAAATAACAATTTCCATATAATTAAAGAAAAGTTCTCCAATAATTAAATATTATCCAAATGTCTACCATATAATTAAAGAAACATTTCCATACGAAAATCAATTTTACCTTTTTGATAAAAAGTATTTTATTTTGAGAAAGTATTTTAAATAGAATAATCAAGTATTGAAGAATGATTTAATCAAGAAATATATTTTGCGAGTAAATATCTTTATAGTAAAATATTTACCTTCTTTTTATGAATAGTTAAAGATTATTGCGTATACCAAGTTTAGAAAGCTTTTATCTATGTAATTTACTAAGCTCGTTGTATCTTCTTCTCCTTTTAAGGACTTCTTCAATAATGGAGGGAGAATTTATCGGACCTGCCTACACAACAAGTCTAGTCTTCTACTCTGTCAATTTTGACCTTGTGATTGTCAACAAACTAAACGGCTGCTTTTATAAATATAGATGTGTTACAATTAAGATCTTTTGCAACGTTAATTCAAGATCGTTTCTTGCCAAGTTTTGACAATTTTGAAGTTACAATCAAAACATTGAATTATTCATACGTGTTATTAATATATATTTATATAATAGATATTTATTTAGTACTCCGTTGTAAATAAGCTTCTTGAAAAAACTTATCCATATGGGACACTGCTGTAAATATGTTTATCTATTTAGTACTCTATTGGACATAAGCCTCCTGAAGAAGCTTATCATTTTGGTACTCCGTTATGGAAAAACATTATCCCCGGAAGAAGATTATCTAAATCTGGTACATTAGCAACTTGCAGTAGCAGCTTACACAGCAGCTTGCAGTAGCAACTTCCTTCTTCTATAAATAGAGGAGATTTTAGTTCATTATGTACATCAGTTTGAAAGTTCAATAATATATTAGTTTCTCTCTACACTTGTCTT